>JAEMPF020024160.1:0-10000 GCA_022496165.2 Catalaphyllia jardinei | reverse complement strand
ATCAGCCACAGGAACGTATAATTATAAACTTGCTAAGTGGCTAGACGAAAAATTAAAGCCCCTGTCCGTCAACGAACATACCATCAATGACATCTTTGTTTTTGCCGACGAACTTCGTGAAATGAAAATGAAAGACCATGAGGTTCTGGTGTCCTATGATGTATCGTCACTGTTCACTAATGTTCCAGTGGATGAAACTATCGAGAGTATCGCAGAGAGAGCCTTTGAAAACGACTGGTTTAACAGAGAGCACGATCTTAACTTCACGAAGTTTGATTTGATAGAGCCAAGTGGCTGATAAAAGAGAAGCCCCAATAAGAAACGTGTTGCCCTTCAAGGACCAGAAATCAGCAAACGTAGTACGTAAACAGCTGGCTGTCCTGATTAGGAAGATCAACGCAGACATCAGCCCAGTTTACACATGTAGGAAGATCAAAGACGACTTATCCTGTAAGACCAAACTCATGCTGTACTATACATTAATTTATCCATACATTACTTACTGCAACTCTGTGTGGTCATCCACATACGTATCTAATTTAAACAGAATTTATTATCTGCAAAAGCGGGCTGTGCGAGCTGTTACCAATTCAGACTATCGAGCACATACTGCTCCTCTATTTTCCAACCTGAAAATTTTAGACATCTTCCAAATCAATACCCTCGATATTGCTAAATTCATGTTCCGCTACCACAACAATCTGCTGCCTCCAC
Source organism: Catalaphyllia jardinei (assembly GCA_022496165.2). Classification (NCBI taxonomy): domain Eukaryota; kingdom Metazoa; phylum Cnidaria; class Anthozoa; order Scleractinia; family Caryophylliidae; genus Catalaphyllia; species Catalaphyllia jardinei. The sequence goes on along the minus strand of JAEMPF020024160.1, from coordinate 9,286 downwards.
TTTTCCTCAATCTGTTTATGACAAACAGTCAAGTCCATAGATATGACACAAGAACAGCCGGTAATTATCGCGCGCGTTCCTGTCGAACGAACATCAAGAAATTCACAATCCTCTACCGAGGACCTAGGGTCTGGAACTCTCTTCCTTCGTCAATTACCAATTTGTCAAGCTTTTCCACCTTTAAGAACAAAGTGCTAGAATTTTTATTTTTATTAAAATAGTCTCTGAGTTAGTTTCTGCCGCACTCCTTCGCAGCCTCTATCTTATTTTATATTATGATGTCGAGGTGGCCTCTCTTATAAGCCTGGTGGTTTCCCGAGGTCTCCTCGCCTTACAACCTACGCGCTGTATTTTTTTTAATTTTTGTAATACTTAAAAGGCAAATAAATGACGATGATGATGATGAAAGATGAAATTAAAGTTGTGGAATACAAGCCGCCTCTTGTGAGTCAACAATGCGTGGTGTATTCTTTCCAGTGTAGCCTGTGTGATGCAGGCTATGTCGGCTACACGTGCCGACACCTACACCAACGAATTGAAGAACACAAAGGATCGGCAATCGGAAACCACCTCAGAGAGCAGCATGATATGGAGCCTGAAGACATCGCGCAATGTTTTAGAATCTTAAGAAAGTGTCAGAACAAATTTGACTGTCTTATTTTTGAAATGTTTTTTATCCAAGAACTGAAACCGACTCTTAACAAACAGTGCGATTCAATTCGCGCCAAATTATTTGTTTAGAGTAGTTCTTGTTCACATTGCTTTATCTCCATTGTTTTTTGACTTTATAAATATTTTTAACACTTTTTTTATATTTTTTACATATTTTATCACACTTTAGTGTTCACCACATTTTTATCTATTATAACTTGTTTTTAACTTATTCGAAACGTCGTGATTTTTCATCGCTAATATTTATCTCAAAATCGATTTCTAAGAAACTACTTATTAAGATTTAATTTCCTGCAAAGTTTTTTCGGAAATATTCAAGATAGGCAAGTGCGAAAAGATCTCGTATTAGAGCAAATTATCTTAGAATAATGTAAACTTCCTCGGAACTCACTCAAAATGAATTCATTCAATATTTAATTGCTGCGTCCGTTCGGCAGAAAATTTCTATTCAAGGTGGGCATGATAAATTGCATATGAATTTAAAAGCATCTTCATTTACAATATATGAAGCATTAAGAAATGGGATTTTTGCTCAAAGAGCATGAAATATAAAATTACTGGCCACTTAATTAATACTTCTGCTTTTTAATTTAAGTAGGAGGAAAACACGTTCTAAGTTTTGCAAGGTTTTCACATCAAATACAAGACAACAGCGACTTCCCTTTCAGAAGGGTCAAGGTAAGTCTTCACATTCTCAGTTATCTTTCGTGCCTGTCGGGGATTCCGTAACAGCAATAATTCTCCGTCTAATGTTACTGAGGGCACAAGAAATATTCCTATTATCATGTTCTTCAAGCAAACATGGAGAGCTAGTCCCTGCCAATTCTTTGGAATTGCCAGAGTTGTTCTAGTTTCTTCTACTCAGGGTATATAACAAGGCCTATTAAAGGATCATGTCCCACAATTACAACTTGCTGAAAAGAGCTGAACTTAACCCTGTGACGTACGGCGCATGTTTGCAGTACGCCCTAACAGTACAAGACACAAATCTTGGTGATCGGATCGCATTCAAATGTCCGACTGCTAAACTGCCTAAACTGGCTCATAGAGTTAGGCTTCTTGTAGCCTCTTGTAATTTGTACTCCCACGATCTCTTTCACGACAATGTAGCAATTATTTATTGATTATTTTTTTTTCTTTGAAAGTGTTTCCAAGGAAAAACCTATGCTGCCAAAAAATATATTCAATCTGAAATCGATTCTCCTCTTGGTAATGGAAATCACCGCAGTATTTAAGATTACAGGCGGGAATCAATTTACGTTAAAAAATATCAAAACGATATCCACGGGTACCAGTCGACAACTGCTGACTAATTCCTTGGAAATGTATTCATCTTGTCGGGTGAATTAGAAGTTAACCAAGGGACAAAGATTGTCCTTGTTTCTTTGTTTGTTTTTTTCCGCTTGGGTATGCTATTTCTATTGCTGAGAGTATGAAACGCTCGTGATGTAAGCCCGATTTGTAACAGCTATAAGTTCACGATGTATCAAGACTTATCTTTTATGCCCCTTACACTTAAGGCTGGGAGCTCTCACGATTTCTACGCAAAGACTGGTCATTTCATTTGGAATACATCTGCTTGTCCCACGGCAAACTATAGGGCAAGCCTCAGTAACATTTTAGGCAATATTTTTTCTTAGAAACATTACAAAAAGTTCTGAACAGTAGGAACGATTAAGAAAAAAAGTCGACATTTCAGTTCAATGATAAAATTCGTCCCCGCAGTAACTTCTGCCTTCTTCTGTGCAAATAGTACAGAGGACGTAAATTGAATATACCTGCTGATGAGTACGTACTCAATATAGAAACAAAATGTGTGGACTAAAATAATAGGCTAAAAGGAAAATGTTGAAACTGCTGATTAAGGAAATGGTTTATATTTCCCACAGGATGTGCAAAGCTTCTTTTTGAGGTAGTGCCAGCTTGATCAATTTGCACTGATCGAAAAAGGCAGAAGTTTGTCAAATTGCAGTCTCCTTCCGTTTCCTTTTCCTTGCAATTTTCCTTTATTACAGAGTAGAATTCTCAATGGATGTTCTCGGAAAAGTTTATTTGATTAACCAACACTACTTTTTCCTCTAATATTTAGATCCATTTATAGACCTTCGTTGTTTAGCGTACATTTGGTTTCTGATCGGACATTAAACAGATCAATACCAACATAAGAAGTGTTGGTGAAGACGGCGAACACCCCGACCCTTCCATGCGCAAGTCTCTTCCCCTCCTCCCCCCTCCCCGCTACTTCCCACCACCAATATAACAGCACAGAGCCAATGAAACTTAAAGTGCGCGGGGGTGGCGGGGACCAGAGGCGAGAGAAAGTATTTCTAAGAGGAATGACTGAACTTTCTAAAAAGCATGAAAGAAATAAAATAAAAGGATTCTCAAATACAAAGAAAATGAAGCTGTCGAATGGTGAAACCTTTATTCAAAGGTTCCTTAGACAATATGCAAGGATATTTCACATGCTGTTAGCAATTACATACAGTTCTTGGAATATGATTCACTCGGGGCGTATTGGTTTGCGACCAGGCTCTTGTTCTCCAACTCGTTCCTTGTTTGTGCCGAGATGCAAGAGAGTTTTGCTCACAAGCTAAGGCGTGCCATCTTTCAGACCATGGAATAAGCTGTATTTATGGTAATTTTAATTTCACCGTGTTTTAATTCAAACCAAAGACGTTGTCATAAAGTAATGTACCTAATCAATATTCTACGAGAAGAATATCGTCCTATTTTCTAAGCCGCTTACTAAATATCAGTACTAGAATAATAAACTATTTGCCTTGAGTACGTTTGATTTCCTCGAATATTGTTTCTCCTCTATTGTAGACGTAAATTCGGTTGATTTGAAAACTCCTTTTCGACTAACACCTGGTAACATGTCAAAATTAAATTAAGGAGTCATATTCATTTGTAAATGCTGCAGCTTTGAGACAATATTAAAAGCGCGTTGTGAAAACCTTTTAAATTAATATTGCGTCGTAATCACATGCACTGCACTATATAAAAATTTTCATTCGGAAATAAAAACCACAAAACTAAATATAGCTTGCCAACACTACTGCAAAGGGAAAAAACACAATGAAATTATCAACTAACAGACAAAGAGATCGCAAGGTTATTTAACATCAAAGAAGATTTAGGGTTCATTGACGGCAACAAGACCGAAAAAAAGTAGAGAAGTTACTAGATAGTTTGTTGAAAGTGGTTCTTGCAAATTTGTTCTTTTATTTCTGTTTTCTTTGACCTTGCAGATTGCAAGCTATAGTTTTGACTTCTCGTGTTGGCTTAAATCTATACACAATTTTATAATACAAACTGGATTTTTTTGCTGACTGGCTTAAGAGCTATCAGAAAATTTACTGATAAAGAGAAAAATTAAGATGTCATAGCCAAGTAATACCCTACCAGAAAATTACAAGCGGTTTTTTTCATAACACTTGAGGAATCAAGGAAACACTCCCCTGCGACATGTATATTTCACGTTCCCCTTGCGTCGTAAATTCTCGCCGTGGTTGACATTTGCGGGATTTTAAGAAGATTTTAAAAATAAACCTGAGGCTGAGATTTTAAAAAAAAATAGAGTTTTGGGTATTGAAAATTTGTAAATGCGATGCAGTTATGTTGTTGTTGTTGTTTTTTCTTTTTTAACTATACCAGGTAACAACAATTCCTCTCTTTAAAAGGCAAAACTAGCCAAAAGAACTCAAACGCTGCACTTTACATGAGCCGAACTGTTATTAGGTTCAGCTTATATGAAGAACGGTGTTTGACCCGGGTGTGTCATATCAGATTTTACTTCCTACAGTGTGGCTGTAACATTATTATATTCCTGATGGTATATTCACCCTAAGATCGGCAGAAAAATAAGAATATTTCGCCTTCTTTGGAAAGCAATATTCCGTCCTGTATACATGAATAAAAAAGGTATATTCCAAGACTGCCCTCAGTTTATCGATGTGCAATTATTGTCCGCGCTTGTTTGTGATCGCAAGAAACAACTTCCTTAAATGTAACTTGTTAGCAGACCCCAGTCAGCCTCCGCCATTTTCGAGGACATCAAAATTACTGATATAGCATGGTGAAGCGAATTCTTATTTATTATTATTATTATTATTATTATTATTATTTTATTTTTTTTTTACTGTAAGCTGTGTTCCTGAAGGTTTGTTTATTTATCTTGACTAGTTTTATCGTGATTTTTCTTCGTTTCGACAGCTTCGAGTAAAATATAATAGCCAAATTCTTGCATGTAAACAAAGACAAAGGTGTGGCTGACTAGGGCCTTTAAAGTACGACAACGCTGGATGCGAAAACCCAACTACAACGTGGGAAAAAGAAAGAGAATGTATACTCTCATATGTTGAAATCAGCTGTAGTGCTGTCAACTCTGAAGACGGAATCACCAATCATCATACTTAAACGTCGTTAAAAACTTACTCTTCGTAATTTTTGGTAACCGAGGCAAGTGCTGACCTAAACTGTTTCAAGTTCCTAATGGCCAGCCAACTATACATATCTCAAAAAACTACCCTGATGATTCTCCGTGTATAAATAAAGATTTACTTTACATTTACATTACATTCGGTCGTTCGTCTGCCCCGCCTTTCGTTTGCTTGTTTGGTTGTTGTATAATCTAAAGATTGCTTTATTCAAACTGAATGGATTTGGAGAGGGTCTTTTAAAGCAAGTTTCAAAGGTTGAATATCATAGTAGGTAAGTAGCTAGTTTCAATCTATTTTCATCCTTTCCATCCGTAGCGATAGGCGACAGGAAACAGTTTCAGTACCTTCAAATAATCTTTAACTAGCAGTAATCAAAGATTATGAGGGTGCGCTCGACGCCGTATAAACTTTCATACAGATACCTTAAATGATTTCCCTAGATGACTTTCAACCTCTAAAAGCTAACCTTTTTCATCAACAACCGGAGTTTTAAAGAAAGATATTTCAGTGACAAATTTCATGCCATTCTGATTGAACAGGTCTCGGTACAAACTACGTTGCGTGACGGCGCCAGGTTCCGACTCACAAGTTTAATGGGACTAAAATATTTAATAATGATATAATAATAAAATTAATATTATTGCTTATAGCGGGCAAATTAACATTCAAATATGATCAAATGCGCGTTACATCTAAGATACCTAAAAACTATAAACAAAATGGCTATATACATCATATAAAAGCTAAAAAACATCGTAAAAACTAATTACACCGTATTAAAAATAAGATAATGAGCAATTAAATTAGGTAAAATTAACAAAAAGCCGTGCGAAACAAAAAAGTCTTAACCTTAGTTTTAAAAGTGTTAAAACGTGTTTCGTGTCTGATTTCACGAGGGAGTGAATTAAAAAGCCTGGGGGCTGACACGGCAAACGCCCTGTCACCTAGCGCCCTGTCACCTACCATTGTATGGTTCCAGTAGTATCTCATTGTTTCGACGAAGCAAATATTTGCTTGGGCGTAGAATATTAACTAAATTACTAATATAATTAGGAGCTAGCCCATTAATAGCTTTAAAAACTAAAATTATTATTTTAAATTGTACTCTTAGTTTTATGGGAAGCCAGTTAAGGGAGCGGAGCACCGGAGTTATGTGAGAAGACTTTGCTGTTCCAGCAAACATCAGCCTTCAGATTTCGTGCTAAATATTCTCACATTATTAACTTGTAATTTGTAAAAGTATATTTTTTACCAACACTATTCTAAGCAAGAAGCTCAAATATAAGTACACATTTGCAATCGCGTGCTCGTTCATCGTAAACAAACTCCGTGTGACTGATTCGAGTATTTCCGCTGGCCTGATACAAAGCATACAGTATTTACATTTCCGTTTCCTGGCTCAGGTTCACTCTTACGCATCTTATAAAATAAACAAGTTCCTCGTGAGCCCGAACGAACGTTTAAATAACATCATACTTTTGAATATAATACTACTCAGCCTCAAAATCCCACGGCAAAAGTATCCAACGCTACCTTTGAGATCGAAAGCACATGGAAAGAAAGTCCAAAGTCTACATGGCCTGCTCACGTGCTCACATGTTTGTCACATGTATTATCAAATGTCTCAGTTACGGTAACAGTTTACTGGCCGTGTCCATAGTTATTATAGTTAGTAGCTATGTCGTAACATAGTTAGTAACTATGTCGTGACACACCCCTGCAAAAATTAAGCGGGGTGGCTATTTCGTGGCCTTACAGGAATGTGGGTTTTCCAGACAATAACCTTACACAGGATAACCAACTCTGCAGAGTCATAGGCCAAAATTAGGATTGCGTTCCACTTCGTCGAACGCAATAACAAATCTAGACCATTATTTTTGGAGTTAAATTGATGCGAAGACACCTTCTAGCTTTTTATAAAGTTGCCAAGTAGGGTGACACTGCCCCTTTAATTAAGAGCACGCCTATTTTAGCTGTTTTAGCCTGCTATGAACATAATATTTAGTTCCGACAGAAAATTTAGCAATTACAGGTTGACTAATTCCGAGCGAAATTTAATGAAATTTAATTTAATCGAGAAAATTCTTTAGCGTCCGGGTGGCCTTTTTATATAATGACACATCATATGTTTTACTCATCATTTATTCAGCTTTGCTAAATGAATGCCACATTAGAGAAAAGGGAGACCCATGATTGATAAACACTAAATAACTAATTTCAAACTTGTACTCGAAAAGGCCGCTAGTCGAGTAGTTTTGTAAGATTTCTCAAAACTGAAACACGAACTTTTGAATTCAAAGGCGGCGCTAGTTTATGAAACAACCAACAACTTGTAAATTTACATGTAACATTGCATTGAGAAGCCACTGCCTTAAAAGAATGTAATTAAGTCATGAAACCTTGTAACCAGCTGTGGAAGAGCCATTAAACCCTTGCTTTTAACGCCAATTTGCGCATTAATTATCAGTAAAATAGGGGGTTTTTTTCAGTTCCAAAGTGCTCTATTACATTAAAGCTTTTGATTTTACCACACGCTTTAGTTAATGGACTGCTGGCTTTCATTTTATCGCGGCTGGAGGTTTTACATTGTAAATTTTAACCCCACAGGAAGTTATAAACAGAACGAACAGAGCATTTCCCTAAAACAGTGATTTTAGGTGGACCTCTCTGGATAGGGAAAGTTTCATTGAAAAAGGTAGGACACATATTTTTATTGCCTTTGGAATTAAGTATTCATAGAAAGAAAACGAAGTTGGACAAGTGAGACTCGGGTGAAATATTGAATCAGGCAGACAGAATTATGTCCTGCTCTCAGAAAGAAAAACAAATGATGTACTCTAGTTGCGATTTTCATGGCTTTTAGATCTGTCTGTACTCTGATTATTTCCAGTTTCAAGTGCAAGAATTTCGGCATTAACTTTTAAATTGAACAGAGAGATGAGAGAAAAATTTCAATCCTCCAATTCCAAATAAAATTTGATTTGGTGATAGTGTCTCAAGGAAAATCAAAATTAACATCTGGGTGAAATTTTGTATAATTTTGAAAAATCTTTTTATTTTGTTTCTTCTTTTAGTTCATATTTCTTTATGTTCACTCTTTTTAACGTTTTAGCTTGTTTGTTATTCTCCTGAGATAACAAATTAACCCATTTACACTGCCTGTCAAGCTTTTCATCATTCATCTGTTCGGTTAAGTTTTCTCAAAGGTTTGGTGATAAATGCGCCTTTCTTGAGTTTTTGCTGCTTATAATGGTACGTCTGTGGTTGAGCACATTGCTTGCATAAATGTGATAATCATTCGTCTAAAAGCCGAGACAAACTCAGTCGCGTTATTGAGTGTTACTTCCCAATCTGGAGTAACCTTTATGATGCACTGAGGTTTTATTCAATTCAAATGATCAAGCATGCACTAAATTCTATTAGCTAGTGGTAACTACACCTTTGAGGAACAAGATGTTTATAACTTTTGTCACCGTAGTTTGCTATAATATTCAAACGAAAGCTATCAGGCGATACTTTCTTATGGCACTGCAAATTATTCTTTACTGGGTTGAAGCTTCCATTTTGTACATGAGTGTGTGGCAAGTCACTTGAAATAAGCCGATCGATGCTTTTAGTTTTTGTGGCTTGCTTTTAAGTACAAAAAAAGCATAAACAAATTGCATTTGTTCCTGTCAGTTTTAAGCTAATGAGTGGCTCTCATCTCATGGGAGAAGTGCTTTTTTGTTAAAATGAAATAGAGGCCTCACATGATAGCTTTAAAAGAGGGTAGCCCAGCTTTGGTGCTTAAAATTTACATAATGCTTTAAGGAGGCTCGAAAGGGTTTTTAGCTGCACGCGTCAGCTGAATGAATCAAAATTAATTAGCACACTGGAAGTTACATCTTGTGTAAAATCGAGCGAACCGGAAATAAAATCTGCAGAAAATATTTTTTTTCTAGCTTGAAATTTTGCTCGGTGACCTATCCTGATTTTCTGCATGCACGCACCATTCACGATGGCACTTCAAATATAAAAGTTTCGAAGAAAATTATCCAGTAGAATTTTCTGTAAGCCATAAATCGCATTTTAATTAAATATATTTCATTCTACTCGGTCCAACAAACCAAACAGGCAATCCATCTAGTTTACGCAAATCGTATAATTTATTCCAATATATTATTATTCGA
>JAEMPF020017104.1:22082-33673 GCA_022496165.2 Catalaphyllia jardinei | reverse complement strand
TCTGGCCTTTTAGTAACTGGAGAAATCACCACTGCAAGCTACTACTGTGTGAAGAGAGTTCAGAAAGCACACAAAGTATGTATACAGTCTCCAGGTTGGAAGCTGATCAAAGATGAACACACAGGTGTTCTCAAGGAAGAATTAAAGGATACAGACCGACTACCTTCCTGGAGGACCACTTGCAGAGAAGCTTATCATTAACGCACACAATCAAGTCATGCATCTCGGTACCGCAAACACGATGGCGAGCGGAGAACAGAACGGTCGGGGAGCAGACAGTTTGAAGTGACCGGAGTGGACTTTGTCGGACCCTTTAGATATAAGGTTGGCCAGAAAGAAGGAGAAAAGTGCTATGTTATTATTTTCACCTGTGCCAACTCCAAGATGTCCATTTAGAAGTTGCAAGAATTCAAACAGCAGACGAATTCAAAAATAGGCTCAATGCCTTATCTCGCGTCGAACAAGACTTCGCATCATCATCCCGGATAATGCCAAAGTTTTTGAGGCCACAACAGATTGGGTCAAGACTGTTAGGAAAAGTAAGAAGCTGCAGAGATATGTAGCACGTGAGAACATTCGTTGGCAGTTTAACCAGATAAAGGAGATCAAGAAGACCCTACACAAAACCCTAGGCAGGTCACATCTTTCCTATCAGGAATTTAAATCAGTCATCATAGATGTTGAAAGAAATCTGAATAATCGACCCCTGACGTATGTCGAAGCAGAGGGAGGAGAAGAGGAAATACTTACCCCGAAAACGATCCTGTGAGAACCAGATGTGCATCCAGTGGATGCCACTGAAGGCTCAGACGCGAGAAGCTGACAAGAATTACCAAGCAATTAGAGGTATTCCTCTTTTCTCGTTTTCACCGGAATCAGCAGAAAATCACTGTACCATTTACTTTATCACATTAGTGCCATGCTCCTTGGCAAAAATGCGCGATTTCGCTCAAGAAAATGTCGTCCTCCTACATGTTTCAGTGTCCAACATGCGGTTTTCATTTTGAACAAGCGAAACGGTTTTTTTGATGACAGAGATAAGAGAAGAAGCAATTTCACAATTTGACCACTTAATTTATTGCTTTATTAGGCCGGTACACTTTCCGTCACGCGCCGAACCCACTCTCGAGACACTGCTATATGTAACAATAAATCGATCGGCGATTAGCCGCGTTGTCTCCTGGTTTGCAATGCACCATAAGAAGACTGAAACCTGTTTCCGTGCGCCTATAATATAACTTGCCTTCTGAATGGATTTCGACGGGAAGCACTCCCGTGCCAGCTACCTCCCTTACTAAGATTTCAAAAGTGGTCCTTTTCTTAAGGAAGTAAAGTTGAAATTCATCAATGGAATAGAAGGGTACTGTTAGTTGGAAATACCCATTACACCGATTCAAACTTCTCCGGGCAATTAATGCTGCCATAGAAAACATGGGCAAGCCATCATCTTTTTCTTCGATAAAGTGAAATGCGTAAGTATCATTCAACAGGACTTCAAACACCACTGCAAAATTCGGCAGCTATGTTTGTTGTTGCCAAGCTATTAGCACCCAGGCTCTCCCAGAGAAAAAAGTCAACTGGGTGATGGGCTCCTGACTTTGTCAAATGGTACAGCTGCTCCTGTTCCACTTTCTTTAGAGGAAAAAAATGTACTGTTCCATCTGGTGCAAAATTCTCACCAGTTTTTCCAGTCAAAAGGAAAGCGCTCATGGTGCGCCTTTTTAAAGGAAAAGATGGAGTCGTTATACTAGTAGTAACGTTGTTACATAAAGGACACACCATTCCGCGACCACTCCAGCTAGTTTGCACCCTGGAAATTAGAGCAGGGGAAACTATGAGATCACATGCGAGGGGAAGGGAAAACAAATTGACCTAAGAAGTAGTGGACCAAGATGAGCTGCAGCTAAGAAAGCTGCTCAGAGAACTGCAGAACAATTGCAAGCAAAAGACGACGGAGGAACTAAACTGTCTTAAAAGTAAACTGGACTGTCGTTAATTAAGCCATATTAGCTTCAAGCTACATTTGATTGTAGAAAATGAGACCTAAAATTTTTAGGGGAGTTGTGTTCAAGAGTTTTTATCGACCCCCACCCCACTTAGTCTGAACACATGCGATCACTACCAAATAAGGTAATTAACACGTGCGAGTAGGTTGTGGCAATGTTTTGGACGTGACAGAAATAGCGAGTTGCGAGAGAGTTTTCAAAGTTTGACCTGACAAAATAGCGAGGAACGACAGAATCTTCTAAAGTTTATTATGAGTTCTGTGTACCGTTAGGAGAACGGTCCACAAGAAATGTAACACTGGGTTTACAAATTATAGGAACTGAAACTAAAAGAGAACCACAAGTCAGTATAGAGGGGCCTGGCGCTATAAAATGGGAAGTGGCCAAAAGAAAACAGGAATAAGACCTGGAATTGGGCGAAAGTAGACTGGGAAATGAAATTTGGACAAATTCAAAAGCATGGTGTAAGCAAACTATCCTAATTATATTCTAACACACTAAGTGAGATATTAGTGACTAAAGCAATGAGTCAGTTTCCTGGTTAGGAGGCGCAACTAAAAAACCAATTGAAAGGCTTACCGGACAGCTAAAAAGGATAAATTTGATGTCTAAGATTTCAGTTAGACAGGACTAACCTTCTTCAGGAGCTACACTGAAGCTAAGTAAATATGGATAAAACGGCTACAAAATTTTAAATAATACTAAAGTAAATGTATGTGACATAATTGGTTGACAAAAATAGGGGAAAAAATGAAACGTACACTAAAACGGATACATAAAAATATAATTAGATCAAATTTTGTCACGCCTGTTTAACCCAGAAGGTTCAAGTGTCTTGCCTTTTGAGATCAGAAATGCTTCTCTTGCCTTGCGAATAGTGTCCCTATTTTGGGTGATGAGTTCGAGAGGAACGAGTTCTATGTTGTTTATAGAATGGGCAGGAAGGGTAAAGTGATCTGAAATGGCGGTTTGTTGATCAATGTGTTGTTGTGTGATGGCTTTTTCGATTGTGCATCTGAGCTCACCAAATCTGTCGCTGGGATGACGCCTATATATTGCACTGTATCATATAAACCCCCTATAACGAGATTGGGAGAAGAGCAGGTGATGGTCCTATACATCTTTGTTCGTTTGTAGAGAAAACAGTGTAAGACGTAGTTCCCTTTGTAGTGAAAGGACACGTCTTGCACCTATCTCTGTGAAAACGGAAAGCTCTCGGAGCAAGAGGGGCTTGCCTGCGATGTGTGGCCCTGACTAGCATGTCACGTAGGTTTTTGCAACGGTGATGTGATGTGTTGCGAAGAGCCAAGAATATTAAGGTTGCTGGAAATGACTTGACGTGTATTCGGTAGGGCTGGATTAAATGTTACTACAAATGGAATTCTGTGGGACTCTTGATGGCGGCTTCGAGTGCTCTACTGCGAAGAATTCAATGACGTACTTTTTCTATCATGTGTTTAACGAGGCAGTATTTATATCCTCTCTTTATAAGGTGTGTGACTACCCCCGAGCGTGTATTGAAGAAATCATCTGTTAAACAAATTCTTCTCAGTCGTAAGGCCATGCTGAAGGACCCTGAGGGAATGGATTGTTAAGTGTGAGATGGGTGACAGGATGATTTAAGGAGGTACTGATGTTTGTCTGTGGGTTTGACATATAGGTCAGTTTCCAATCTGTCATTGAGGAGCATTACTTTCATATTGAGGAAAGGGAAAGGAGCTGGTAAATTTGATAGTAGGATGTAGATTGTTGAGGTATGTGTAAGCTTATCTTCGCCATGTGTCCAAAGGAGAAATATATCGTCGATGTAACGCCACCAAATCAGGGGAGAGTGTGGAGCAGCTGCCCTTGTTCAAATTTGGCCATATAAAGATTGGCGTAAGAGGGGGCCGGTTTTGTCCCCATTGCAGTTCCATTTAATAATAATCATAACACTTATATAGCGCTTATTCGCATGCGTTCTAAGCGCTTTACGTCCATTGTATTACAATATGACTTAGAAATATAAAAACAAAAGATTAAGTTATCTAATTTAAATTAAAAGCACATTTAAAAAGGTGTGTTTTCAGTTTAGATTTAAAAAAGTATTTAAACTGGGCGAAGACTTGACTTCTAAGGGTAAGGAGTTCCATAAAAAGGGAGCAGCTACTGTAAAGGTTCTAAAACCATAAGACTTAAGGTTCCACTTGTTTTGTTTTAAAAGAAATGCAGAAGACGAACGAAGCTTTCTATTTGGTACATAACGTTGGATCATTTCATCAATGTAGACAGGGGCAAGGCCGTTTAGAGATTTAAAAGTCAAAAGAAGAATCTTGAATTGAATGCTTTCATTAAGAGGGAGCCAGTGCAGATCCATCAGGATAGGGGTTATGTGGTCGTGTTTCCGTATACCAGTAATAAGGCGCGCAGCGGCGTTTCATTTGTCTATAGTATTGTCTATTGAAACTGAAAAAGTTATTGGTTAAGATTAACCGAATAAGATCGTAGAGCCTTGTAGTCCTGATAGTAGGATTTGTCCATCCGTCCCGAAAGTCACTGCAAGCTTGGATTCCCTCGTTGAGGGGTATGTTCGTATAACTTGAGTGATATTACATCAAGTGGTACAATAAGAACTCCATTGGGAAGTTGGCCGATGTTGTTGAGTTTGTTGAGGAAGTGGGTGGAGTCTTTTATGTAAGAGAGAAATTTGGTGAAGTTGAAGTCTTCTTATGAAATCAGAGATGCCTGTTTTAAATTAAGGCCGCGAGAGAAAGCTAGTGACGGCGTCAAACGCACTCTCGTAATCTTTGAGTACTACTAGTTCATCTTCTATAATATCACAATTTCTTGACTTTTTCCATTGAATGTTTTTTATTTTTTTAGTGCGCGACAATTAAAACGCTCAAAACGGACCGAAAACTGTCTTTTACAAAGAAATGGAGCAACATCAACTAAACCTTGATAAAACATAACGAGAACAGAGGAAGTTGATGTTTTACTCAGAAATCAAACGTCAAAAGTTATCACTGATTAAAAGAACGTTTCAGTCGTACGTCATGACAATACTTACTTATACTTACTAATACTTTATAAAAAATAAATAATAATAAGAAACAAATAATCAACTTTATTCATAAAGGGTACGTAGCACACAGCAGTAATATCTGAAAAACTACAGAATAAAATGATGACGTGTAATTAAGAATAAAAAGATTTGCAAGTATGCAATGACAATAGACACCAAAAATATGAGACACACTAAAATATTAAAAAGCAAAGCATTGGATCAAGTATAACAATTAAAACAAGAAAAATTCAAAAAAATAGATGATAAATGGTCCAATTCCTTATAACTGCGAATGAATTGTTTAAAATTGGTATTTTTAACCTTGTGAGAGTTGGCTGGTTTTTAGTGTAGAGTGCACCATTGGGATGGTTTAGGGGTTGACGCCGCTAAAGCACTATGGCAATAAGGCACTATAGCACTTAGGCAAGAAGGTGTAAACTTTAATGTTTGTTTAATTAATTAATTCCAATTAATTAATGAACCTTCTTTTAAGGGTGTTGGGTAGGTACCGTTGATTGCTACGTAAAACTTACTACTCTTACCTTACTTTTTGGATAACATCACAAAACTATAGCATGAACACAGCATGTAAGGCGCATGCGCTCTAGCATTGTCAGCATGATACAATCCGTTCTCGAGTTCAGATTCATGCATGCGATACCAACGGGCGATAGCTATATTTCAGGTAAAATCGGTTCTCCTTTTTAGTGCTCCAGTTCTCCTTTTTGTGACAGCGTATCTTTTGGAATCATACCTATCTCGGTTCAAAAATGTCGTGTGCTGTTTTTAAACTATTTCGTGTTTTCCAAACTTTAAAGAGGGAAACGAATGGATCTCCTCAGCGGCTTGTTTATTTTCTCCCCTATGAAAGAGAACAAGAAGTTCACAAATGTATTCACGCAAAACACAGTGGCGGATCCAGACCTTGAGCTAAGGGGGGGGGGGTTCTTGATGTACTTGTCCTGCTGGCCTTTTTCCCTTCAGTCATTTCTTCTCTTTTTACCCAAAGTAAGGGGAGGGTGGACCCCCCGGGCCCCTCCCCTAGATCTGCCACTGAAACATTTCCGAGTTAGCGGCATTAAAATTAGTAATGCCGTGACAAAAGCAACTCTCAACTCTCTGCTGTAGACACTGTGGCACTTACGGAAACCGCAAAATAAATTTAGTCAGTCTTTGAGGGGACTCATTCGCTGATGTAGGATATAACATCGGTCAAGTTAAAAATCTTCTCGGCTGCATTAATCGATATCTTTGTGTATTTTGAACTGGTTTATTGTTAACACAAACGGTGGCAACCTAATAAGAACGTGCTATTCCGAGACACGACGTGACTATTTGATAATTAAATTAGTAATTGTTTATCTATGATTAAAAATTCGCTTCTTGAATGAAACAAAATCATTCCTCTTCCATATCTTTCAGAAGTTTATAGCATTATTTCACTTTTCTCTTACAGGAAAAAAGCGAGCATATCTTCCTTTGTAAGTTTTCCAGAAAACAAGGGTATCATGTTACCAACTTTGCGAAGAAGAGAAAAGTATCAACTTACAAATGTTGGCGTTGAAAAAAAAATAAAATTATCACGCTTGCTAGTTCAACGTATTAATGAATTTACAATGAACGAAATTTAACGTAAAACACCACAGTAAAACTTAAAACCGTCTTGACAAACAGTAATTGTAAGTTATTTTTGAGCCTTGAACTATAACAGGCAGCAGATGACTCAAAACGTACTGACAGTCCTGCTTAACACTCTGCACTATGTGGGATTGTTTCACTAGTTTATATGGGTAGGTATCATATTCCAGAGGCAACTAGTCGATACTTCTTTCTTCCCTCACAGGGAAGAACATGAATAAAATAAAAGATTAAAACTACATTTTATTGCGCGTGTTTTGTGTTCTGTGGCAGCCTTTTTTGAATTTTAAAACGCGCGCGCGGTCTGCAAGTGCGAGGTCTGGAACCGAAATTTTAGAAGTCTGGGACTCGCAAATTCTCGAAGGATCCGATCGCTGACCGAAAATACAGGAGGGGGGTCTGGAAGCCCTTCCCATGATGCATTGCGAATACACTATAGTATTAACCGTCGATTGTCACGTGACCTCTTAGTTGTTAGTGGCGTTCATGGAGACAAGTCCACTGTCTCTTGAAAGTTTGTTGTTAAAATTATGCGCTTTAGTCCGTGTGTTGCGCTGTAAAGTACAGGGATCTTTTAATTACAGTCGCCAACTTTCTTTTTTGTCGGTTCGCCAACAGATTGGTTTAGTTGGCCAATTAATTTCTCGGTTTGTCTACATCTCATAAAATAGAGTAGGATCTTAGCAATCGCCATGTGGTAAAACCAGGAGTAAAAACGAATCGGTGATCTATACTGAGTGCAAGTTAGAATAGTTTGTAATCTTGTTAGCATTTCGTATCTGGTTACGTTTAAGCTTATGTTAAATCAAGCATAGGTCTAAATGATCTCATTAAAGTTATTTTTAATGCAGCATATGTCGGAGATTAGTTTCTTGAAACATTTTTTGTGAGTATCGACCGGTGGGTGTGTGGGTTTTGCATGAAAATAATAATTTATTTGCCATTAAGCTTAAGTAAATATTTCTTGCTGGCTCTGTAGTACGATAAAAATTTATTTGCTGTTATTGTGCAAATGTAATGCTATTTGTATAAACTCTTGTTCTTAGGCCATCGTAGCTTGATTAAGAAAATAACACAAACAGCGGTGATAAACATTGTATTCCAACGCATTTTTACATAGAACTTAACGTTTCGTATGCTAATCAACATACATTTTCAAAAGTGACGGTTACAATTTTTGAAAACTATATATATATCGTAAACATAAGAGGTCTGGAACCTAGACTGAGAAATATGATCTGCAGCAGTACGTGTATAAACATAATGAGGAGTAACAGCTAAAACAGCAACAACTTCTCACTACTAATATTGACATTAAGGGAAGGCTTTAACTCTTGAATGAACAAAGTCTCTTTAATTTTGCAGTGAAAGTCAGTTTTTCCGGACGCTAAAATGTCAAAATGATCCCATTTAATGTCGTGACCAGTGGTTTTCACATGATCAGCAATGGCTGATGAATGGTCACTTTTGGCGAGGGCCTTGAGATGTTCTGTTTTTCTGTCATGGAGTCTTCGTTTTGTCTTCGTTTTGCTATTTGTATCCATTTAATTCATACAAACACGCTATAAATAATAAAACTGCACTATATTGTCTTTCACAATTATTTCACTGTGCATAAACAATATTTAGTGGAGCATTCTTCGTCCAAATTTATAATTAAAGATCGCGATAATTTTAGTATAATTTCACCGGGCTGGAAGATTGGCAGCTGGCCTGTGAAGAAGTTGCCTAATGGTAGTCTGATTCTTTGTTGCCAAGAAGACCAGTTTGCCATCATCTAAACTACTGGATCTTGATGTTTGTAATAATGACAACAAAAGTTTCATGGCTGAAGCCTCTGATAATATCCTTTAGTCTATTTCATTCAAAGAGTGCTGTGGATTTTTGTCATCTAAGATTAGTTGAATGAAAGATCTTTATGTTGCCCATTTAGTTCAGGTTTCTAGTGTTTGGACAATCATAACATTTAATTCTCCATGCATGCATTTTCTAATTTGAGGTCATTAAGTTTTTGAATTTCCCACAGGTTGTTTCAAGAACTTCTCCCTAACTAAGCTTCCACATCCAACTGAAAATATTCTTCTGCCTCACTTAAGGACTTTCTTAGTCAAGTATCTGCATGCCAGTCATAACTCTTGATCAAATGGAATATACTGAGAGCAAATGATTTTGTCATAGCTATGTTTCATAGGCTGGTACCTAATATACCTGTAAGTGAAATGTATTTTCCATGAAAATATCCATTCTCTTTTTACTGTCTGAGAGTCTTTGGTTTGAACCACTGCCATTCCTCTGGATTCCTCTGATATCACTTTTAAATATTTTTAAAGAACTTTTTTCATTCATACTTTATATTAATTTTAAAATAATGAGTTCTCTGAACAAAGATAGCTATTTTTGTTATATGTACAAGGTAGTTATTTGGGTCATTCCTCTGGTGTTTAAAACACACAAGGCTCTGCAATGATCACTTTATTTCAAATATTCAATAATTTATAACATGGGAGCATTATTCCAGGTATAATTATATACTAGAAGACTTCATTACAATTATATATTTTTACTATCCTTCACATTGTCAGTAGTGGGAGGTGCAATGGCCTCCTCCCCAGTGCACTTGTCCCCAGATCAAGCAGCCTAGTTTCGATCCCTGACCAGGACATTGTGTTGTGTTCTTGGTCAAGACACTAAATACTCTCAGTGCCTCTCAACATTGCTACAGCTGTATGGACTAGCATCCCATCCAGGGGGCAGTAGAAGTACTCCTGGTTGCTTCATGTTAAAGAACCAGGATAAGCTTCGGCCCGATATGAGCCACTTGGCTCATATGCAGAGGTTAACATCACCCTGTCAGTAGTGATTATTGATTTTGTTACATTTAGCTGGGTCTGGAAAGGTATTATCAGGATCTGGAATTTGACCAAACTATGGTGCAGGATTCCCGGCTAAATTCAATATATGAATGTTGTGCCGCGTAGCACTATGAACACAAATGATGTAACAGAGAATTAACTCTGAAGTGTAAATTTTAGTGCTAATTTAACCCATGAATAACCCACTGGGCGTTAGCCCTAGTAAAGGAAATCAGGGAACCACACGAGGTAAAGAAAAAATCTCTTGACCTCGGTGGAAATCTAACCCACGACCTCAGGATTAGATCTACCGTCACTCTGCCGACTGAGCTACGAGGTCGGACAGAGAAAGTCGGGGTCGATATATCTTGACAGGATTTAACTTCAAAAATTTGGCATAGGATGTAGGATGTTCTTTTTTTTATGCATCATGACCAAAGAAATGTTTTTAAATCAACCAGGAAAGTGCTAAGTGGTGTCTTCTTTCCTGTACCCTTCTTTCCCCCATGTTTCAGAGAATTTCAGAGAGACTGATACAAATACTTTGATCTTGTCCTAGAGGGTGTGAGCTACATGCTTGCTATGCCGAAACTTAGAGATGTTTAAATAGTGAAATTGCCTTAGGTGACAAGAACCTCAACAGAGGTTTTACTTGTTTAAATGTAGTACAACAGTTTAAGCCTGATTTCATATGTAATTTTTATTTGAAGGTCAAAAATATATTTGTTATTTCTCCGTCTTCTTTGCATCTCTGCGATATTTTGCGAGCCAATAAACTTCCATCTCACTAGCCTGTCTGGCTGGTGGAAGTCGTGAGCAAGTGATTTTTCTGTTTTTTTTTTTTTTTTTTTTAATGACTGAGCATCTTCGATTGATAAGAAAATGAGCTTTTATTAAGGCTTACAGCCTTGGAGTTAATTTCAGCTTATTGACATTTGGGGGTTATCAGACATCGGAGAATTCGTTTTTAGTATTTGTTGGTCAACATCTCTAACTCTATTTCGCCTTTAAGTCATTGTTTACAGGTGACTTTTCAGGATCACGGCCATTTTGCGGGAGCGAGTGAAATGTTATACCGTAGCGCAAAAATATGAAAAACCACAATAACGTTTCACTTAATTCCATCTAAAATTATGTCTCATTTCCTTACGGAAACTTTAGTTCGTTTCAGCAATATCTTACCAAAGCCTAACTTCAAAACTCGCGTACAAGCATCAAAGTATATTTGCGCCCGCCTGGTTTCTTCTTCATTTCGAAATTGGCGAAAGGAACCCGGTGAAAAGACACTCGACTCGGCGCTTGTTTTTTACGTATAAAACAGTGAAGGTAATTCGAGATCTATCGACTTTAAGATCTTCTATATATTGAAGCAGCAATTTATAGAATCTTTCATAATTTATATGGCATTTTGCGGGATGACAGCCATTTTGCCGAAGGGCAGAAATTGAGAACTTTTACGATAAAGGTAAAAAATTGAAAAAGACATTTACAAACATTAAAATCTTCCTTTACATTTTCCTTAAAACATGAACAGAAGATACAAACAGCCTTGAGGTCAAGACAATGAACCAAATCTATGTTCCGTGTATTGACCGTTTGAAACAGGAAGTTTGAAAAAACTTTAAGCCGCACTCTTTTAACTCTTTTGGCGCTCAAAAAAAAAATTACGAAATATTTAGCAGCAACGTTTTGCGAGAAAACATTACCCGGAAACAATTATAATTGGAAACAATAGAGATTGCGTGATTCACAGTTGGCGCAGTGCCCGGGTTGTAAGAGATTTTATTTCACATTCTTTGCTTAGCGTGGTTGGAATTGCGTGATTTGTAATCGAAGAGATTTTTGTTTACCTACAATCTTGGACAGAATAAAATGAGAAATGAAAGTACCCCTCCCCCCAATTCAATGATGTGCTCGCGCAACAACGAAAGCGCGCCATTTTTTCCATCATTGAATTGGGGGGAGGGGTGGTCTTAATTTCTCATTCATTTTGTCCAAGATTGTCCGAAGGGTTTCAACGTGACAATACAAAGGGAGCCGGTAATTAGG
>JAEMPF020017104.1:2333-22072 GCA_022496165.2 Catalaphyllia jardinei | reverse complement strand
GCAGATAAAAATCGCGCAAGACCTCTTTTTTCTATAGAGAAAACTATTCTACAGATAGAAAAGACTTCAACAGACAGTAGTATAGTAAATGGGGGTATGAGCACATTTTCCAGCACATTTTCAAATAATAAACTCCAGCACAGTTTACAATATTTTTTCTATATTATTTTTTATAGTATATTTCTAAACTATTTTTCCAACAATTAATCAACTGCTGGAAAAACTAAATAATAAAAACCAAATACTAAACCAAACCTTAAATCAAATATAGGAATAAAATATTGAAATCAAATGTGGAGACAGACCTAAACCCGGGACATCAGTCTGGACACCAAAACCTTGAAAATTATTGGGAAAAATATAAATTATTTTCTATTTATAATATATAATGAATCTGTTTAAAACAAAAAAATGTGATATTTGTAAAGAGAAATGCAAAACATATTATCTAAAATGTCAGTGTGGTGGTGAGTTTTGTTTGATGTATAAATGTATATCTAATTCATCAAAACTAGGAAATATAGTATATTTAGAAAAATGGATGATACTACGTGTCTTGGTTTCATCTATTCTAGAATTAATCTTTCCAACAGAGAGAGTTCCACTTGATGCATTTATCTCATCAATTGTAATACCATCTTCAACATACATTTCATAAACCATTGTGTAAGAGCCTTTTGGTAAATATACCAAATCAATTGACAATCTGGTGCTGTAATAACCAATATCTGAATCAAAATCAATCTTGAATTCATAAGTCTTTTTATTCACTGAATGAAAATCTTTATTCTGAACTCCAATTTTATGAATATCATCATCATCTTCTTTGAACTCATCATTATCCATCACTCTTTTAAATACATTTTCTTTTTCAATGGACTCAATTGAATTCTCTTCTGATTCTTTAATTTTCTTATCAATTATACCATTTATAACTGTATTATTATCAATAATTGCATTAGCGACAAATTTTACATTAGCCGCATGTGTGGCTTGGTGATCTTCTGCTTCTTTCAAATTAATTATATTTTGATTTCCCATATCTAAATTTCCAGTCATTGCTTTACTTCCATCTGTTAATAAGTAATCTATCTCAGAAATGAAACGGACTAAATAGTCTCGTGTACTTTTTAAAAGTTCAAAGATTAACAGCTTTATGTTTTATTTGTTCAAATTTGGATTTTCTCCATCGTCTTCAACAATTGTTTTAACATTATCAATGAAATGTCCACCAGCATTAAAATCTGCATTCATTGCTACTGTGCCATCAACATTAATAAATTTGTCTGTATTTGCAGCATGTGGTATTTTAGCAATTTGAGAATCGACAAATGCTTTGCTGACTAAACTGTTATCATCAAAAAGTCCATCATAGTAAGGTTCACAGTTTTTTATTATATTCTGTTTGAGATCATAATATTCTTTACCGTCTTTGTCCACCATTTTGAGAAAATTTTCATTTAGATATCCTTTGTTAACAACACTTCTCAAATCTCTAGCTCTAACTTCAAAGCATCATCAACCTTATGATCATCTAAATTTTCCACAGATAGAATGTGATTTTTATCCATATCTAAATCACCAGTCATTTTTTTACTACCATCTCTGGGAAGTAATGGTGTAGTATCTATATGGACTTTTGCTATTTCAGTGTCAACGTACTTCTTATTAGCAGCATTATCGTATGCTACAGGATCACCTAAACCATCAATAAGATTGCCATTGAGATTTAAATTTTCAAAATAGAGAATTATATGATTATCAACAACATCACGGACATTAAAAATAGTATGGTCGAAAGTTGTTGAGTATTTACCCTTCACCACTCTTGAATAAAACAGAAATTTAATGTTTTTATTGTATTGAGAACCATAATATCTGAGTTGAAATCTTATCCCATCATCTACTCCAGCTCTTCCATCAGTTGTGAATGGAATGATTGATTTGGTGTATTTACCATCAATTTTATCACTGTCAAATGTTTTCATGACGAAATGACTGTCAACATAGACATTGAAAATTATTGTATCATCAACAAGAAAACCACCAGCATCACCAATAACAAATATTTCAAAAACAGAGGTATAAGTACTACTCTCTAATTGATTACCTTTCATTTTTATACTAGACCAAGCTTGCCCACCAAAACCAGTATCATAACCTTCTTTCTCAATTATATATGCATCATTATGCGCTTTATGATTTTGAAAGAAATGGTCTGGTGATGTATTTGGTGGTTGTTTTACAGTTAATTGACTCTTGTCACCAAAGTCTTTATAAAATCGGAAACTTGGTTGTAAATGATAACTATTTTGACTGACTTTAGTATGTTCTTTCAACACTTTTAAACTAACTGCATCATTGTCGTCAGTAGACTCACCAATATTAGTTAATAGCTTCCCTTCAATATCATAATTACCATCATCTGTTAAATTGAATCCAACACCAGGTAAGCCAGGTAGTCCACGTTTACCAATGGCTGATGCATCACTTATTGGTTGAAAGACATCCATGAGATTCTGATACTTGGACTGTTCTAAATTTTTAGCATACAGATAAACTTTATCAAAATAAAGCAGATTGTAGATCATATGCATTAATGTGTTTGTTTTCCCTGAACCACTTGGACCGCAAATCAGCATTCGAAAACATTGATGAGGCATGAAATCATATAGTTGTCTAAAGTTTGAGACCACATCGTCTTCAACATCATAATTCGGTATTCTCATTATATTATATTGGTATATTAATTCAACATGGTGTTCCACATGGTGTTTAACATGGTGTTTAACATGGTGTTTAACATGGTGTTTAACATGGTGTTTAACATAATGTTCAACACGGTGTTAAACGTTGTTTTTTGTATATGATTTATCATTTTTATATAACGTAATAATATAACAAAAATGAGTTTGCTTAAATGGAAAGAACTTGCAAAAAGTAAAACTAAATTAGGGAATAAAATTAATTACGTCCATGATCTAATCACACAGCATAAAATCGGTCAAGAGACAAGCCAATCATCATTCGAAAAGGTATTCAAACCAGTGACAAGTAAATTAGATGATGTAATTGATAGTAATTTGAATTTAAGGATGCCTCAAAGGAGAAAAAGACCACTGAAGAAAGGGGATGTTCCAGATTATGGTGTTGATATTGAGGATGAAGTTGAAGACATGAATTTGGATGATCTTTTCGATGAACAACCTATACCACCACAGCAGGAGAAACAAATAGTACCAAAACCACCAACATATGAAGAATCGTTGGAGGATCTTTTGGAAGGAAAGAAGGAGATATTTGTCGATCCCCAATATTTTCCAAAGCAGTCAACCATACTGGAGCAGCCACCTGAATACGCTGATGATGAAGAAGTTGATTATACAATTAGTGATTATGATTTAGAAAATCAAATTTTGGATAATATGGGTCTTAGTAATTATGAAGATATTAATTATAGATTTTTTTTTAATTTTTTTATTTACATGACTTTCACTTACAATGTTTACAACATTTCAACTTATTAAAATATACTTGCACTACACTTACTTAAAACTTAACATATGTACTTGCATTATAATTACCTTTTACACGATGTTTAAACTGTGTTAACTTACACTACTTACAGATACATGCATTACAATACAATTACACTATTACAGTTGATTTATTTACGTTTTTATTTACATGCTAATTGTCGAGTCACCAATACTAATAGGGTATTAATTTTATAGAATTCAATAGATTAGCGTATAAGAAGACAGAGAAAAGGAACAAATTGAGATACAAAGCCGGCGAAAAAAAGGACCTAAACACAAACTTATAAAGATAGAAAAAATTTCCATTTGTTCCTGAATTCCTTCTCCTTATTACAAGTAACTGCAATATATTTTTCTAGGTACATTTTGTCGCGCACTAGTGAGACAAAATCATCGAATCGGCACTTTATGGTATTTAAAGCGTTAACATATAAGAAATATTTACCCAAAATAATGAGATGGTTGAGGGCTAAACAGTAGGTGTGACAGCGAATAATTCCGAACATAACCTCCAGTTCCGACAGTAGCAGTTTCGTATTACTAGAGGTCGAGTACCACTCCTGGAATCTATTCCAAAAAGAACTTGCGTATTTGCAGTTTATAAACAGATGCCACAGGGTCTGACACTCTGAAGGACAAAAGGGACAGGAGGGCGAAGCGACTTTTTTCATTTTGTGTAACAAGCTATTCGTTGGTAAAACTCGGTGAATGATTTTGTATTGAAACATTGCCAATTTAATTTCTTTCGTGGCTTTGAATGGTAGGAGATAGATTTTATTCAAGTCGCTTTTTTCAACGCCAGACGTTAAAAGTTTTTTCTCAGAAGTTGGTGGAGGTAGACCTTCAAGGCTAAGCAGGATACTATATATTGCCTTGCATGATAGTGAACAGATTGAGGTGGGAGGTGTGACTGGGTCTTTGGAACTTTCTTGCAACAGTTTCTTCCAATTTTGTGGAATAGAAGAAAGAATGCTATAATATTGTAAAAAGTTACATTTTACATTAAATTTATTGCGAAAAGAATCAAATGGAAGGAAACGACCCTCACAAGAGTCAAATAGATCAGAGATTTGTTTTATTCCTGCGTGATACCAATGAGAAAAGAATACCATTTTCTTATTCACAGTTAAAAATCGATTATTCCAGATTGGCTGTGAGAGAACTTCATTTTTATTTTTAGGTATGGCCGTTGCGATGTCCTGCCAGTAAAAAATGATTTGTTTGTAGAAAGCAGGAAGATGGTTGTTTAGGTCGAGGAGATTATAATCATAGTTACATTTAAACAGTTCTGTACCGCCAACATCGGCTAGGAGCGATTTTGGTATGTACTGCCATGGAGCATCCGATTTAGAGCATAATCGTTTCACCCAGTTTAACTTAAGTGCTTTGTCGAAGAGAGAAAAATCCTTCATGTCCAAGCCACCAGCTGTTTTTTGCTTGAAGAGGGTAGTCTTTTTTATTTTGGCGGGTTTGTGATTCCAAATAAAGTCGAACGTGATCTTGTTTACTTCTTTACTGAAGTCTTTAGGGGTACACATGACGCTGCAGATAAAGACCAGTTTTGAAAGTGCTAGAGTTTTAATTATATTTATCCTACCAACGATGGAGAGGTCTCTCTGGGACCACATGTTCAATGTTCTCTTTAGAGATTCTAGTTTGTCAAAAAAATTTTTCTTTTCAGACACTTCTAGATCATATGTAAAATGCACTCCAAGCGCGTAAACTGGCTCGCTGCTCATTTGGAGTTCAAGT
Organism: Catalaphyllia jardinei; assembly: GCA_022496165.2. Classification (NCBI taxonomy): domain Eukaryota; kingdom Metazoa; phylum Cnidaria; class Anthozoa; order Scleractinia; family Caryophylliidae; genus Catalaphyllia; species Catalaphyllia jardinei. The sequence goes on along the minus strand of JAEMPF020017104.1, from coordinate 16,781 downwards.
ATGGTGTCTTTTCTGTGGCGCATGCAGCCAAGCCATAGCATTTCAGATTTTGTTTGGTTTAGTTTTAGACCAGAGCACCTTTCGAAAAGCGATAATAAATCAAATAACTTTGACACCGATTGGACGTCAGAAAGAAGTGCAGTTGTGTCATCTGCATATTGCGAAAGTTTGACTTCATTATGTTTATCTATTGCGATACCTTTTATTTCTTTTGATCGTCTAATACTTTGTGCGAGTAACTCAATAGCAATAATGAATAATGTACCAGAAAATGGGCAACCTTGACGCACTCCGCGTTCTAGATGAAAATGTTTTGAGGCGTACCCGTTATTCAAAACACAACTAGAGATATCTGTATAGAACACTTTTATCCATTGTCGGAGGTCGAGACCGAAATTAAACGTTTCGAGGCATTTATGAATAAAATTCCACTCAATCGAGTCAAAAGCTTTCTCAAAATCTAAAAATACGGCTACCCCTGGAATATTCTTCTCTTTAGTGAAATGCATTGTGTCTGCTATTAACCTGATACTTTCCCCAATGAACCTTCCTTTAACATACCCAGATTGGCAAGGATGAATTAAGTTCGGCAAGATCTTCTCCAAGCGCAGAGCAATGGTCTTCGTTGCGATTTTATAGTCTACATTCAGTAGAGATACAGGTCGCCATTTTTTTAAATATTCGGTATTCTTCTTCTTCTTCGGAATTAAGGAAATAATTCCTTGGCGTTGAGAGATGGAAAGAGTACCGTTTTGAAAGGCGTAGTTAAAGCTGTTTACCATAAATGAACCGAGCAAGTTCCAAAAGTAGCGGTAGAATTCAGGCGTTAACCCATCTGTGCCGGGAGTTTTGTTGTTTTCCATAGTTTTTAACGCAATCTCACACTCATCAATAGACATGACACCTTCGCACGTTTTCGCGACTTCTTCTGATAATTCATTTTCTATTTCAAAGAATTCTTTGAAAGTTGGGTAGTTGGGGTCCATATTTCTTGTTGTGTAAACCTCTTCGAAATAACGTTCTTCTTCCTCCAGGATGTCCTTCGGGTTTGTGATTTTGTCACCATCGTTATTAACTAACGACGTTATATGTTTCTTTTTTGGTTCCTTTTTTCTAAGTTGTAAAAATATTTACTATTCCTCTCACCGTGCTCGTACCAACGCGCTCGACTGCGCACGATTGTTCCTCGTGTTTTGATACCCGCAATTTTAGAAAGCTTGAATTTTATTCTCTCTAGCTCGGCCTTAAGGGAATCACTATATGACGTCTGGAGTTTGGTCTGCAATTTTATCATTTCCGACAAAAGAATTGATTCTTCATCACGTTTTCGTTTCGCTTTCTTCTTTGAAAAAGCTATAGTAAAGGCACGAATTTCCATTTTCATCATTTCCCAATACAACCCCTTGTCGTTGACTTGTTCATGTTTTTTTGCAAACATCGGAATTTTAAATGTCAACAGTTCCACGTAATTAGTATCTGATAGCAAAGAGTTGTTAAACTTCCAGAACCCTGGCCCTCGAGGGAGCCCACTTTCATTAAAAGACACCGAAAGGGCGACGGCAGAGTGATCTGAGTAAATGTTTGGAACTATTTTGCACTCTTTTACGCGATCTTTTAGCTGCTTTGAAATAAAGAAATAGTCTAGTCTACACTGTATTTTCATTGACGGGTTAGCCCATGTAAAGCCAGGCTGATTTGGATTTTTGAAACGCCACGAATCAACTAAATTGTGTGTTTTGATTAACGATTGAAGTTCGTTGAGAGAAGCGTTTTTGCTGTCAATCGGTCTACCGCCTTTTTTGTCTAAGGTGCTAATTGTGCGGTTAAAATCACCTCCTAGCACGAGGTTGTCGTCGGCGTAAGGGACTAGAAATTCTTTTGAAACGTCCCTGAGGAAAACAACTTGTTGGGTTGCGTCGTTTGGTGCGTAAATATTGACCAAAACTATTTTGCTACCATCAATAATAGTCTCGGCCAAAATACATCTGCCAAAATTATCTGCAGCAATGTTCTCCAAGTCAACATCAAGACGTGGTTTGAATATAATCATTACTCCTCTACTATGGGAGGAGCCGTGGCTGGACACGATTTTACCTCCCCATTCTGTTTCCCATCTTTTAATAGATTCCAGCGAGGAATAAGTTTCTTGCAGGAAGATTATATCTGATTGTTGTTGATGCAACCAACGAAAAACTTGTCTTCGCTTTCTCGAACTGTTTAGCCCTCTAACGTTAAGTGATAGCAGTTTATACATCTAGCTTCTAATGAAAAGATAAACAAGCCATCCATGAAATAACGAAAATAGCTGTCTTACAAATATGCTCACAGTGCGGTTGATATTTATGAAAAGGTTTGAATCTTATTACCTCGTTGGCATCAAAACAAAATTGATCAACATTACAGAAGAGAAAGCTAGAAAGAAAACACTTGCAGAAACATACACAGAAACAATTAACTATTACAGACTTACCTAAAACTTTGTGCGGCATTTTGACTGGATATCGAAGTAAAAGGCTGCAGCCCTCAAGTATGTGGTTCCGTACAAAAAGACAATTTTCACTTAACTACGGTTTAGCGATCATTTCAACTTAATTGTTCATTAAACGCCCATAGAAAGAAAATTGGGACGTTTCATCGCCACGGTTAAGAGCACCGTTGATGATCAGCTTTTCGACATTAAAGTATGCAGCCTTCTTCTCACGCTTGGCCGCCTTTAGTATCGGATATAATACCTTCCTTACCTCGTCAACTTCTTTGGGAAAATCGTCGGATACTCCAAATCCGGCACCTCTTGGAAGATTTTTAATGTAGGATTTGATAAAAAATTTATCTTGAAAATCCGTCAGCTTAACTATAATCGGTCGCGGTTGAAGACTTCGGCCATTTGATTGAGGACGGCGTGAAGTAATTCTGTGGACTCTGTCAAAATAATACTTTCTTCATCGACTGGAAGGATCTTCAACTTCGTACGCATGAATTCTCTTAGGGCGAGTTCAGTGTCATCGTTTGTTTCGTTTTCACGTTCCTTTATTCCAAAGAATTTCATATTTCCTCTACGGCTGTGACATTCGAGTTTAACATGTCGGCGATGTAGCTCTTTGAGATCGCTCTCGATGCGTTCACTGGAGGTGATGGCTGCTCCTTGCTTTAAATTGACATCATGAACAATGGCTTTTAGGTCTTCTATCTCTGCTTGCGAATTCTCTAAGCTCGTTTGAAAGGCTTTGTTTTCTTCTTAAAGAAAAGTAATCCTCGTTTTATAAGTTTCCAACTCGGGAAGTATAGCCAATAGCATGTTGAGTTTCTCTTCGATACCGGAGAGCCTTGAGTTTGTTGTTTCGAAGCATCCATGCTTGTGATGTTGATCGGACTCGTCTTCTTCATCCGTTTGAGAGCTACCCTCCCTTGTCCGTTTTCTGCCTTTTTCCGAGGTTGCTTTTTTGTTCGATGGTTCGTCAGGCATTGTTAATGGCTATTAATGATATTTTACCACCACTGGGGCTGCGAAACTAAAAAGATACTACAAGCACGTTTTCGGCGTGACCGCCATCTTTCGTGCCTCGTCCCAGGTTCATTCATTAATTATAGATTGAATCAATTTGAGATGACAGACAAAAAAAATATTACCTATCTCAACAAGGTGAGGAAGAATGCTGTAAAAGAAAGGCAAAAATTAAGAGGTCATAAGGCCACTGTTACAAAAAAATACAAGAGTGGGGAGATAAACGAAGCTGTTATGCAGATGTCGAAGAAAGTAATAGATGATCGAAGATCTGTATTGAATAACTACCTTGCACATCTTGATGCTGAACTGAAAACACTGAAAACAAAGAAAGGTTTAGGGATAAAAGGTCGAAGAAGAAAACAGAGAGGTGGAAATGTTGTGTTTTTTAATGATGTAAAGCAGATTTTAAATCAATTGGAATTGATTATTGGAGAGATCATTGCAGGCAACACATCAATTAAGATGAGAAATACAGGAGTTAGTATATTGGACACATTATTGAGAATGTCAACGATCAATAGACAACAATTTAATAAATTGTATAATCAGTATTTCAAAGTATAATTATGTAAAGTTATTATATAAATGGATCGTGAGATTGTTTTATCATCATACAAAGTCAAATATCAAGGAAACAATACTCCTCAGGATTTTACAACTAAATTCAACAGGCCCCTAGTATTGGATAGAAATTCCCAATATGTAGTTGGCTTGAACCGAATCATTAACATGTCATTCACATGGTTCAATGTAAATTCATCATACAACAATCAGCTAATAACGTACAGCTCTGATAATGGTTCAACATTTCACAACATCACTTTCCCAGAAGGAGTCTGGAACTATATTGATTTTGATACATACATCAAGGACATAACGAAGATTGTCAAAGATGGTGCTAATAATAATGAGTATCCTATCACTATCGAATTTGATAATACAACATTTAGGGTTACAGTCATATTAGCCAAGAATTATCAACTTGATTTAACTGCAAGCAATTTCAACGAATTAATTGGGTTTAATAAAGAAATATTGAAGAGTGAACAGAATATAGGACCAAAAGTGCCTAATCTCAGTCAAGTTACAGACATTCTTAATATCCACTGCGACCTTATCAATGATTCATTTGTAGACGGTCAAGATTCAGACATCATTTATTCCTTTTCAACCAGTGTGCTTCGACCTAGTTACTCTTTTACAATTGAACCAAGAAGAGTTACATTTAATCCAATCAACAAGAATAGTATAAATAGTATCAGGATACACATTACAGATTTAAAAAAGGAGATTAATTAACCTGAATGGAGCTGATACATCTTTTTCATTAATTCTAAAAAGGATAGAATAATATAACATAATATTATAATGAAACCATTTGAATTCACTAGGGTTTATCATCCAAAACTTGGTATTTTTGTGGATAAACATGTAAGATCAGGAATTATCATTGATAATATTTTCAAACCAATCAAGAGTGCCGCGTCATCTGTTGTAAAAAAGTTCGCCAAGAAATCAGGCGAGAAAGCATTAAAATCAGTAGGTGAAAGGATGGGTAAAAAGACATCTGAGAAGTCAGGAGACTTGATAATGAAAAAGCTTAGGAATATGAGAATTGATGATGTAGGAAAAAGAGCTAAAATAGCTCCATCACAGCGAGAAGAAAGTACAGATATGATAATTGATAGACTGATATCAGGATCAGGTTTGAAAAGAAGGAGGTAAAATTATATAATATATTAATATAATGGCTTTCCGAACAAGTGAATATTTGCAAAGATATGAGTTGGTTCGATTTCAACTGAATGATGTTATTAACATCCCAGCTAATGGTCAACGCCAACAAAAAAATGGGTACAAGTTCACAATCAATGACAGGTCTGCGTTCTATGATTTGTATAATGCTTATTTTGAGGTGCAGTTTCAGTTACAGGTATTGGCTGATGGTACAGGTCTTCCAAATGCAACCCGGGCAATGGAGCTCATTCATTAATTGACCATTTGACAATAAAAAGTGCTGGTAAGATTGTATACGAAACTGATAATCTTCATAAAGTAACTTTTGTTAAGAACCTCTTGGAATACAGTGATGATTTCAGTAGATCGGTGGCTAAAGATAGTTTTTGGTATCTGGATGTAGCAAATTTGGCTGATATGACTGCTGCTGGAAATACAGGATTTGAGGCTAGACGAAATTTAACGAAAAGAATTGGTGAAGGTGGTGGAGCTGAGGATGCTTCCCAAGATGTTAATGTAATTATACCTCTTAATCGATACGGTTTCTTTGAAGAGTTACATGATAAAATGTTGGTCCCAATGCAACTTCAGTTCGATATACAGTTACAGAATGACGCAGAATTAATATATAAGGCAGCCGCAGCAGCTGCTAGTTGAGTGGTTGTTAATAGATTCTTACTTTGGGTTCCGAGACTAGTACCAAAGGACACTTAATACGATAAGTTTATTGAATCCTTTTTGTCAAAAGGTTCTTGGACGTATAAAAGAGAATTGTATTCAGCTTCCAATCCAACACAGAGCAGTGGATTCTTCCAGATATCACCAAGTATTGACAATGTTGTTTCCGTCTTTGTTTACCTCCAACGAAATAAAACAAACAATGAAGATACAAATCCTTACCACTTTGATACTTTCAAACTGAATGCGGCTAATATAGCAGTCTCTCGTCATGTAGATTGGAATATGGAAATGGAGTATTCTATCCAGAAACTGAATACGATACAGAATCAAAGGTAAGGATCTTCAACGATGTGATTTCATATGGAATGAGAAAGAATAATTACAATAGTGGTACCCAACTCAATATGTCTAATTACAACTCTCTCTATTCTATCATATATTTTGATTTGTCTTATCAAACAGAAAAAGTAACTAGAGACCCGAAGCAATTGATATTCAGGTATAAACTGAGCGCAAATAGTGCTGCAAATTTCCGTGTCTACGACGTCGTCTTATATGATGAGACTATCATCATCGACAAGGTGGGAAATGAATTGGTTATAGTATAAAAGCAAAAATGAGACATTCTTAATTCAGATATGTTTTGTAATAGAAAATTATACAACATATATTATATACAAGAAATGACGCAGCTTTTTGCAATAAATGTTAAACTATCAAAAAATCAGAAGAAGAATATTGGTGATGCTTATAGTAAAAGAGAAACAGTCGTCATAAGGCTAACTAATGACTCTCTTAATGGAAATGACACTCTACATGTCCCAGCTACAGTGAAGAAGAGATTGGAGAAGAATCGGCAATTGAATAAAGGTATGGACATCAAACTTTCCAAGACTAATATCAGAAAGCAAGTTGGTGGCAGTTTGTTGACTTCAGCTCTAGCTCTTGCGCGTGCATTTGGACCAACAATTGCGAAAACAATGGGATTAGCAGCTTTAGCAGGTGCCTCTAGTGCAGGAGCACAACAAATTGTTAAAAAGATATCTGGAAAAGGAGTACAGAAAGGTGGTTTCTTCATTCCACAAAACAAAATTGATAAGCTTATTGCAAACAAACACCTACTAACTGCAAAATAGAAGAAAGATATATTAGGCGCTCTTCAATCAGGTTCAGGTGTTCATATACGACCAACAAAAAAACAATCAGGTGGTTTCCTTGGTACTCTACTTGCCAGTATTGGGATTCCAATGGTTTTAAAAGCTTTGACTGGAAGAGGTGCCCCCAAAGTTGGAGCACCACCAAAAGGTGGAAAAGGAGCTCCGAGAATGGGTGTATATAGGCCGCCACCGTTTTTTGGGTCATGGGATAATACAATCGGTTACGGAACCAGAAAAAAATCAGAGGGTCCATATTGTGGAATTGGAAAGACACCAAAAAATAGAAGAGGAACAATGGATCAATGTTTAAATAAAAGTCAAATCAGATATTATGGAATTGAAAGTGTCCCTCAACCAATATTAAAAGCATTCTTAGATGCAAAACTCACAAACAAAAAGAAACGCCATCTTGATGCCCTTGTAGGATTTAAAAGACAAAAGAAAGAAAAAAAAAAGAACAACAAAAAAAGGAAGGAGAAGGTCTCCTTCTAGGTCCAAACAGCCCGTTCAACAACATTCCACTCGTGGGGGCAATATTGTAAAACCAAAATTTCATAAACATATACCATTAAGCAATCATGATCTACTAAAATGGTGTAGATATCTCAACATCCCAATCAATGATGTTTTATCAAGAGATGGTAATGTTCCACATAATCACAACCAAGCATTATTTATTTACAATCTTGAACCATCATATATGAGTGGAAGCCATTGGGTAGCTACTTATGTAAAAGATGGTGTGATAAATTATTTTGATAGTTTTGGTATGCCTCCTTATCAAGAAATGGTAAATCATGCGAAAAGAAAGAATTTAACTCTGTTTCATCAAAATAATCAGATTCATAATACAAAAAAAACACATGTGGATACTTTTGTTTATACTTTTTGAATGAAATGAATAAGGGGAAGTCGTATCATGATTTATTAAAAGTGTTCAATATACATGATACAATGGATAATGAAGTATTTCAAAAATATCTGAATTATATATGTAAAATGAGAACATTGAAGGAATTAAGACAAACTGGGGCAGCAGCATTTGGAGTATTTTTTGTAATAATATTAGTCATAATATCAGCTATATAAAAACAATATAATATATATATATATAAATGGTGAAATCATATTGTGTTAAACAGAAAAAGCAAACTGAATGCGTTCCAGGCAGTGAACGATATGTTAAAGCTAAAAATGGGCGTATGATGTTGAAATGCACTTGTGCTGAATGTGGGATAACAAAGACTAAATACAAGAGACAATACAAAGCTTATAGAGATGCTGGAGGCAGTAGATCATACAACTCATGGATTAAATGGAAAGGTTATGGTAGAGGGTTAGACATCCATAAAGCTATTCTCAAGGTTGCACCAAAAAAGGGTTTTGTGATACCTGGACATAAGTATACAGGACCTGGAAACCATCTTGAAGAGCAACTGAGGTATGATCCCAATACTGGTCAGATACTTGAGATATATCAACAACCAACAGGTAGAACAGATGCAGTCAGTATGCAGCATGATGTTGATTACTCAGTTTGTGGTAATAAACCAAAAAGTGATCAAGTGAAGTGTAAGAATGAAGCTGATCGTAAGATGGTTAAAGCTCTTGATGCAATTCCTTGGAAAGATCGACAATGGGGACATACTATTGCTAGAAATGCTATAGCAGCTAAGTCAAAATTAGGCATGGGTGTGAAGTCAAAAAACGGGAAAAGCCGTCGAGTGAAGAAAACTGGCAAGAAAAATTAGCTGATGAGTTACATAAACCCATAAAACGGAATTTCACTCGGCGGCGTGTAATCACAAATCATATCGATGAAATATGGGCAAGTGATCTAGTTGAAATGCAGCAGTTCAGTAAATGGAACAAAGGTTACAGATATCTTCTTATGGTTATTGATGTATTCAGCAAATATGGTTGGATCGTTCCATTGAAAGATAAGAAAGGTGAATCTGTCACTGAAACATTCAAAACAATATTCAAGGAAGGTAGAAAACCACAATATCTATGGGTTGATAAGGGAAAAGAGTTCTATAACAAACATTTGAAAGACCTATTAGAGACAAATGGGATACAAATGTACTCAACTGAGAATGAAGAGAAGTCATCAGTAGTTGAAAGATGGAATAGGACAATTAAATCTAAAATGTGGAAGCAGTTCACAGTTCAAAGTAATACAATGTATCTAGACATGTTACCTAAACTAGTAAAACAATACAACAACACAAAACATTCAAGCATAAAAATGACACCAGTTGAAGCTTCAAAGAAAAAGAATGAGGTTATAGTTTACTTCAATTTATACGGTGATATAAAAACATCAAAACAGAAACCAAAATTTAAAATAGGTGATAAGGTCCGAATATCTAAGTATAAACGGAATGTGTTTGATAAGGGTTATACACCAAACTGGACAGAAGAAGTGTTCATAGTTGATAATATCCAATACACTAATCCAATAACATACAAAATAAAAAATCTCAATGATGAATACATACAAGGGAGTTTTTATGAACCTGAATTATTAAAAGCCAAACAGGATGTATTCCGAATTGATAAAGTCATTCGTTGAGATTATAAGAAAAAACAAGCTCTGGTGAAGTGGAAGGGGTATAGTGATGATTTTAATAGCTGGATTCCAATCAAGGATTTAGGAAATATATGAAAATAATATAATCTTATACTGATAAGATGATATAGTATGATTATCATATTATATCATGAATTGCAGTTATCAATACTGATTTTTGCTATTAATGATAGCCAAAAATATTATTATTTTTGTCTATTACACTTTTTGATGTGCTTATACTTAGTGTTATTTTTGATGACTTTACAAAGCAATTATTCCATGACTTTACAAAGCAATTATTCCACCATTCCAATTGGTGTTTCTTTTTATCCTCATCTGATACTTTTCGCGGTCTGATATTAGCTGATTTTTTGTAATCAGCTGGTAAGTCCTCTTGTTTGATATATTCAAATGTATAAGAATGACCATCCTTCTTTGATTTACCTGATTTACAATTGTTGATACCTTCACAAGCCATTTTGACGATACCAGCATTTATTTCAAGATGCTGCTGGAATGCGTACATGCTGTTGAAATATGACACTTCGTTGGTGCTCTTATTTATTGCTTTCACACATTTTTTATTCTTATGATTTTGTGAAACAAAAGTATAATCCCGATCCTTTGCTGATTTTTTACAATTCTTTTGTTGTGTTATAAGTTGGAGATTAGATAATCGATTGTCTTCCTTATTATTATTGATGTGGTCGATCACCTTTCCATCTGGTATCAATCCATTATGACATTCCCAGATGAATCGATGGACACAATACCTTTTACGACCTGATTGACCATGTTTTCTCACGAGGCAAATCATGTAACCATTATGATTCTTGTTTCCTTTGTTGGATGTTTGTTTGATGATATGTATGATGTTTCCATCTTTGGAACCAGCATATAGATTATAAATTGGATGAGCAGTGTAAACACAATCGTTAACTATAATTTTTGTCATTATAATATAAATTATAACCAAACCTTTATATAATTTTCAAAAAAATCTTGAATTCGAAAGTGACTTAAAGACTTGGCACATTATAAAATTATAGAAAAAATGGAAGAAAAAATTATCTCAACATATAGTATGAACACACAAAATCTCTCAAAACTAACCAAATCTCAACTGATTAATTTAATATTGAAGCAGAATGAGAAAATAAAACAATTGTTTCAGCAAAATATGAAACAACAGGTTGAAACACAAGACATACCAACACCTTTACCAAGGAAGAATGTAAAACAGATGGTACAAGAATATGAAAACAATATTATTGATCCACCATTAGAATTTAGGGATAAGCCAGTACCATTACCAAGGAAAAATGTAAAACAGATGGTACAAGAATATGAAGACAACATAATTCAACCACCATTAGAATTTAGGGATAAGCCAGTACCATTACCAAGGACTAAAAAACCAATTCCAAAACCAAGGACCAAGAAACCAGTCCCAACCCCTAGAACCAAAATTGAGGAAACTGTTAGAGCTCTAAAGGGTTACACAAAATCCTATGAAATCAGCATTACAAATAATAAAGATCCTCTTAATCAACTGCAAAACACAAGAAAAGCAGTTGAATATCATATTGTTAAGATGCTAACATCTATGAAAGGTCTAAAATTTGTTGAAACGCTTAAAGTGACATTCAAAAAATCAACAAGTGATAAAATAATAAACAAAACCGCTTATTTTAATAGCAAACCTATTACCATTATTAATAAAATAGAAAACCCTGAAGCATTACAATTATCAAAACAACAAATTTTGAATATGATAGCTCAATGGATTTCTGAAGGTTCGGGTTGGACCATTAAATCTGTTGACAATCATTATATTAATATTGTACAATATAAGCCAATGAAAGGCTCATCATATATTAAACTACCCTCAGAACTCAGACATCATAAAAAAGGATTGATTAATATGAAAAACGAGGATAATGAATGCTTCCGATGGTGTCACATCAGACGATTAAATCCTCAAGACAAAAATCCACAGAGGATCAAAAAATCAGATAAGGAATATGTTAAAAATTTAGACTACTCTGGAATTGAATTCCCAATAACAACAAAGCAGTATAATAAAATTGAAAAGTAAAATGAGATTAATGTTAATGTATTTGGACATGAAAACAAACAGCCATATCCCATCTATGTGTCAAAAGAAATATATGACAGACATATGAATTTATTATTGATAACTGAAAATAAAAATAAACATTATGTTTTAATTGAAGACTTTGACAGGTTTATGTATAACCAAACAAAGCATAAAGAAAGGAAGCACTTCTGCATGTATTGCCTTCAGTGTTTCAACTCTGAAATAGTCTTGAACAATCATAGAGATAATTGTATTCAAGTAAATGGAGCACAAGCAGTAAAAATGCCTGATGCTGATAACAATATCCTAAAATACAACAATCATAATAGAGAACAGCCTGTGCCATTTGTAATCTATGCAGACTTTGAAGCTATCACTGAAAAGATATCTGGTTGCCAACCTAATGACAACAAATCATTTACAGAGGTATACCAAAAGCACACAGATTGTGGCTACGGTTATAAGGTTGTCTGTTGTTATAATGATAAATATAGCAAAACTGTTAAAACGTATAGAGGTGAAAAGGCAGTTTTAAAATTCATGGAAGCTATGCTTGAAGAAGTTAAATATTGTAAAAAGATTATTAGAAGAGATTTCAAAAAATTGTTGGAAACAAATAATGGAGAAATTAAAATACCTGTTATATTCCATAATCTCCGTGGTTACGACTCTCATTTCATTATGCAAGAGATTGGAGCCATTGTCAAGAAATATGTTTATAAAAATAAAAAAGGTGAGGAGCAAGAGATTACCATCAATGCCATCCCTAATAATATGGAAAAGTATATGGCGTTCATGCTTGGTAATAGCTTAGTTTTCCTTGATAGTTTCCAATTCATGAGCTCCAGTTTAGAAAAATTAGTGAACAATATGCCAAAAGAATCATTAAAATATACCTCTGAAGTATTTGAAGGTAAAAAAATTAGATTTGATGACTAGAAAAGGAGTTTATCCTTATGACTATATGGATAGTTTTAATAAGTTCAAAGAACAACTACCATCAAAAGAAGAATTCTACAGTATTTTAAATAGTGAACATATATCTGATGAAGATTATAAACACGCACAAAATGTTTGGAATAAATTTAATTTGAAGAATATGGGTGAGTATCATGACTTATATTTGAAATCAGATATCCTATTATTAGAAGATGTATTTGAGAATTTCAGGAAAACATGTTTGGAATATTACAAATTAGATCCATGTCATTATTTCACATCCCCTGGTTTATCTTGGGATGCTATGTTGAAGATGACTAATATCAAATTAGAACTTATGACTGATATTGATATGTTTCAGTTTATTGAAAAAGGTTTACGAGGTGGTATCAGTTATATTGCTAATCGTTATGGTAAAGCAAATAATAAATATATGAAAGAATACAATAAGAAAGCGCCCTCAAAGTATATCATGTATCTTGATGCAAATAATTTATACGGTTGGGCTATGAGTCAGTATCTACCCACTGGTGGATTCAGATGGATGACACAACAGCAAATTGATGAATTGGATTTAGCTAAGTATAAAGAAGACAGTAAGAAAGGATTGATATTAGAAGTAGATCTCAGATATCCCAAAAAATTACATGACCTACTGTAGAAAAATATCTGAGAAATATAATATATCAACTGGTTTGGTTCACAAGCTTATACCAACCTTAAGAAAAAAAGAAAAGTATGTTTTACATTATAGAAACCTTCAGTTATATATGGATCTTGGTTTGAAGGTTACCAAAGTACATCGAGTACTAAAGTTTAATCAATCCCCTTGGTTAAAACAGTATATCGATTTCAATACTGAAAAACGGAAAATGCTAAAAATGCTTTTGAAAAGGATTTCTTCAAACTGATGAATAACAGTGTATTCGATAAAACAATGGAGAATATCAGAAAGCGAGTAGATGTCAGATTAGTTACTGATGAAAAGAAATTATTTAAATTAACCAGTAAGCCAACCTATATCAGTAGTAAGATCTTTAATAAGAATCTGGTGGCTGTACATAAAATAAAAGAAACCCTCACTCTGAACAGACCAGCATATGTGGGGATGTGTATCTTAGATTTGAGTAAGACTTTGATGTATGATTTCCATTACAATTATATTAAAGACAAATATGGAAGTAAAGCCAAGTTGCTGTTTACAGATACAGATAGCTTAACATATGAGATTGAAGCTAAGGATGTGTATCAAGACTTCTGGAAAGATAAGCATAAGTTCGATAATAGTGATTACTCTGAGAGCTCACCATTTTATAATAAAGATAATAAGAAAGTGATTGGTAAAATGAAAGATGAAGCAGCAGGAGTTCCAATCACTGAGTTTGTGGGCTTACGATCAAAAATGTATAGTTACATGAAAGATGATCAGAAAGGAGGAAAGACTGCTAAGGGAATTAAAAAGAATATCATCAAGAAAAACATCACACATGAAAACTATAAAGATACACTCTTAAATAATAAACAGATGTTTCACAAAATGAAAATAATTAGAAGTGAGAACCATAAGCTTGGTAGCTATGAAATAAACAAAGTATCACTCAGCTGTTTCGATGATAAAAGATACTTGCATGATGATGGAATAACAAGCTATGCATATCGTCATAAAAATATCAAACATTAATTTCCATTTTGAATTTTCATAATCTCAAAAGTTGGTTACAAAAGTTGGTTACAAAAGTTGGTTACAAAAGTT
>JAEMPF020017103.1:26504-33692 GCA_022496165.2 Catalaphyllia jardinei | reverse complement strand
ATTTCTCTTAAGTAATTCCATTTACTTGGTTTTTGAAAATCAGATATAAATTTAGTCATTAGAGCATCTTTTGGTTGTAATCTTGGAACCCATAGGTAAAATCGGTCAATTACTAATCTAACATTTGCATGATTAGCACCTGCACCAAACAATGCTTCAGCATCAGAGTTTAAATCTATTTCAAATTCAAGTTGCATTGGAGGTAACATCCTTCCCTCTAATTCTTCAAAGAAAGAGTATCTGTTTAGTGGGATATTTACATTAACTCTTTTTCTATCTGATGTTAATGCTCTTCTTGCTAAAAAACCTTGATTTTCAGCATCTACTGCTGTTGCACTAGTATCTAGATACCAAAAACTATTTTTAGCAACACTTCTAGCATAATCATCTGAATATTCTAATAGATTTTTTGCAAAAGTAACAAGATGGAGATTATCAGTATCATAGATAATTTTACCAGCACTCTTAATAACAAGATGTCTAATAAGTGAATGTGAACCACATAGAAGTGTTGTTGTTATAGCAGCATTATCTCCTCCATCTGCTTTGAGATCAAGATGAAATTGAACTTCAAAATAAGCATTAAACCAATCATAAAAAGAGCTTCTATCATTTATTACAAATTTATAACCATTTTTTTGTTGCTCTGTAGTATTAGCTGGAGCTCTTATATTGCTTTCAAGAAGAAATCTAACTTCTTCATTTCTCTGAACGTTTTCTGATGATCGAAATGACATATATATATTTTATAAAATAATTTTTTTTAATATTATTATTTTTTGTTTTTCTTTTTACTAATCAATCATTTAATAGATTATTAATTAATGTGTTAACTTCATGTTGTGTCATTTTAGCTTTAGCTCTGCTCGGTTTTTTCCTCTTTGTTGCTGGGTGTGGTCCTGGGGCTATAGTGTATGGTTTTATCTCTTCAGTATTCTGAGATAACATCTTTCTTATAACATCACCAGATTTTTCTTCTTCTGCCTTTCTCTCTATCTCTTTTGCTGCTTCTTTTTGCTTTTTAGTCTTTTTCCCTATTGCTTTTGCGGCTGTAGAGGCAACTTTACTACCAATAGCACTTCCAAGTTCACTAACACCTGCAGTAATTGGTTTCATAATATTATCAACTATAAGTCCATTACCTCTATGAAAGTAAACATATCTTCCTAGAGATGGATGATACATCTTTCTAAATTCTCGTGATTTTGGCATTGAATTGTTAATCATATAATATTAATTACTTATTTTTTTTAATATTAATGAAAATGCAGTATCTGAATTATTAAAATAGATTGGTCTTCTTAACCCATCAGTTACATAGATACGTATACTTGAAATTATTGTTGTATTTATTGGACTAAAAATAATACGTCTTGGTTCAAGTGTAAAAGCATACGATTGACTTAAAGTTCCTGTACCAAAACTGTAAATAATATCTGATTCTACACCATCAACTAATGAAGTACTTGTTAAATCACAATGTATATTTAAAATATCAGTGTCTTCTGTAAGATTTGGTACTCTCTTTCCAATATTCTGTTCTTCTTTTAAAATCTCTTTATCAAATCCAATAAGCTTATTAAAATTAGATTTAGTTAAATCTAGTTGATAACCTGTGTCTAAAGTTATAATTGTTCGAAAAGTTGGCTCATCAAAAGCGAGTGAGATTGGATAGTTTGGATTATTTCCATCTCCATCTTCTACTGTCTTTGATTTAATATAATTGTCAAAATCATTATATGACCAAACTCCTTGAGGAAAATCAATATCAGTCCAACTATTACCATTATCTTTACTAAATGATATTTTTTGATTATTATATTCTGAATTAACATTTGTCCATGTAAAAAACATTGAGATAATTCTATTTAAACCAATATAGTAGGTTGAGTTTGAATCTAATATCATTGTTGGTGTAAAATTTGTTGTAAAGTCACCTGGTCTATTTCCAGGTTCGTTTTTTGCAGAAAAGCTACTTAATGTTATTTCTCTTTCCATATATGATTAAACAGCAAAATATTTTTTAACTAATTTTTGATATTGGCTTTTATTAATATGTTTGGTATGTAAAAGTGCATCTAAGATAGTTACACCCATGTTCCTCATATCTATACTTGTATTTCCTGCTTTCATTTCTGCAATAATTAGAGTTAATTTATTTAGCATTTCTTTTGCATTATGAAAGAAAAAAGCACCACTTCCTTTTTTTCGTAGACCAGAACCAAATTTATATAAATTATTTCTTTTGGTTCCTAATTCATTAATATATTTTTTAATTATTTGTTGTTGTCTATTAGATTCATCATAGTTAAGATCTCTCAATGCCTGATTTATTTTTCCAGATTTTAATTCATTTGTTGCTGTTCTTTTCATTTGAATTGCTTCTTGTCTTCTCCGCTCTCCTTCTTTTAAATTATATTCTAAATAATTTTTCTTTTCTTCTAATGACTTATTTGAATCAGATAATACCTTATCTATTTCAGTAAAATTTGTTAATCCCAAACTATTTAAAACCATATCATATTTACCTTCATCACCAAGAAATGATTCTTCAGCTTCTGCTAATGGAGCTTTTTCTTCTATAAAAGAATAGTCAGGAGGTGGTTCCATTTCATATCCAGGTGGTTTTTTAGCTATTTGTTTTTCTACTTGTGGTCCCACATAATCTTCTAGATTTAACAATCCCTCTACATCCATATCTTCATAGGGATCTACTTCTGGTGCATAATCAATACCTCCATCAATATTCTCTCTAGGTACTTGAATTCGGACTCTCTTTTTAGGTTTAGTTTGTTCTGCTATTTGATCTAGTCTATCTAATCTAAAAGTCTTTGCAATAGCCTGATCAGTTGTTTTAGTCCTTATTTTATTTTCTGTTATATCATCAAATAGTTTTCTCTTCAATATACCAGTATTTGTCTTTTTATCTGCTAATTCTTTCCATTTACTTAGACTCATATATTAAAATAATTTATTTTTTTATAAATCATTAAAGAATATATTCATATAAAATATAGATGAGAATTCCTAACTATGATAAAAAATCAAAAACAAAAGGTAATTTTAAAAATATAAAAGATTTCATGCCATCTAACACTTTTAGAATGTTAATCTGTGGCCCCAGTGGTTGTGGTAAAACTAACACCCTTATGCATATGCTCTATAACCTTCTATATTTTGATAAAATTTACTTATTCTCAAAAAATATAGAACAAAAAAAGTATCAGGAACTAATGGATAAATTCGAACCTATATCAGAAGAGGTAGGATATGATGTTATTGAAGCTAGCAATGATGAAATAACACCACTATCTGAACTAGATGGTGATAATCAAAAAATAGTTATATTTGATGACTTTGTTTGTGAAAAGAATCAAAAACCTCTTGTTGAATATTTTATTGGTGGTCGTCATAAAAATTGCAGTGTTATCTATCTAAGTCAATCTTATTATCTAACTCCAAAAGATATACGTATTAATTGTTCTCATTTTTGTATATTTGACTCTCCATCTTCTGCAGAGACTTCAAGAATGTGTAAAGAAGTAAATGTTAATAAGGATAAATTTCTTAGAGCAACATCTGAACCTTATAGTTTTGTTTATATAGATAAGATAAATAAGAAATTTAAAAAAAATTTCAATGAAGATATTTAAAAATAAAATATTTTTATATTATATATGGAATGTTCAGAAGAATCTCAAAACTCACAATCACAAGAATCACAATCTACTCAATCACAATCTTCTTGGTTGGTGGACTCTTGCTCGCAATCATCTTCCTCATTTGATTATAAAGAATTTTTATTAAATGATAGTTTAGAAAGTACTGATAGTGATGATAGTACTTATTATCCTTCTCATTCTTCACAATCACAATAATTAGATAAAAGCAATTAAAAAATAAAACAATCTATTACTATATAATGGGATATAGTAATGGATTATTAGAACAAAAAAATGTAAATAAAAATGGAGGAGTAGGAGAGAGAGGTCTTCCTGGAATTGGATTTAATCTTACTGATGATGGTAATTTTGATATTGATGGAAAGAGATTAACAGATGTAGGACCACCAGTCAATGATAATGATGCATCTACCAAAAAGTACACTGACGTTAATTTAAACCTTAAATTAGATAAGGATTTAAAGAGTAATTTAGACTTAAAATCTAATAAAATAGTCAATTTAGCCGACTCTACTGATGATGGTGATGCTGTTAATTTAAAAGTATTAAAAAATCATCTTCAATTTACTACAAATAATTTTCATTTACAACCTAGCTTTAAATTTTATGTTAATTCTGTTGAATTAACACCAACAAACACAAATAAACCAAATGGTCATACAGATCATCTTGACTCTTATATTACACAGAAGACTGGTATTAATTCTCTCTTTCGTGGAGAGACATATACTGATTTTGAGATGGAAAATACACTCGAATCTGGAGTTTATACTTGTGTTTTTGAAATATTTCAATACACAGATAGGTTTATTAATAAAGATTTAAAAGTCTTTAATGTATATGGTGATGATAATTTTAGTATAATAACATATAACACTGTTGGATACAAATCATTTATAAGATTTAGAAGCAATGGTGGCCTTGGTAAAATAGAATTTAGAATGTTTATTTATGGAAATGAACCTAATTTGAAATTTATATTCTTCTCAAGAGTATTAAAGGGATCATATTCAACAGATTTTAATCACAGATTATTTGATATTAGTGATGTCAATGATAACCATGAGATTCTTTACTTTGAAAATATTAATATGAACGAGAATAAAATAGAAGGTTTAGCCAATCCAACTAGTGATAGTGATGCAGTGAATAAAAAATATCTAAAGAGTGAGACTGATAAACTATTGCCTCTAACTGGGGGTACAATGTCAGGCCATATTGATATGGATAATAATAGAATAGAAGATTGTGGTAAATTAATTATGAAAAGAAATGGAAATAGTGTAATAGATTTAAATTTAAATAAAATAGTTGGTGTTGGTAATCCAATAAATGATAATGATGGGGTAAGAAAAAAATATGTTGATGATGAAATAGCTAAAATACCATCAGTAGACACTTCAAATCTACTAAAGTTAGATGGTAGTAGGTCTATGACAGGTGATCTACAAATGGATACACATCATATTCTTCAAATAAAAAACGTAGATGATCATAAAGATACTGACTCATTAACTGTTAAGAGAAAAGATTTATATAGCGCTGTAAATAAAGAATATCTAAATGAGAATTTTATTAAGTTAAAGAGCAATGCTGATGGAACTGAGGGTTTTGACCTTAGAGGAAAAATAGTTCAAAACTGTGAGCCATATTCACAAAATTTATTTAGTGATAATGATCTTGTTTCAAAAAAATATGTAGATGTAGAAATTGATAAATTATTACCTCTTTCTGGTGGGGTAATGTCTGGTGATATTATTATGAGTAATAATAAAATATTTAATTTGCCAAATCCTACCTTCTCTAATGATGCTGTAAATAAAGTTTATGTTGATAGTGAAATATCTAAAATTTCCACAGTAGATTTGTTAAAATTAGATGGTTCTAGAGTTATGACTGGTAATCTTGATATGAATAATAAATTTATAAATAATGTTAAGACAATTGTAGAAGATGATGGTGATCCAGATAACCGAGCTGAAATATTAAAGAGAGCAGTAAATTTTGATTTTTTTGAAAAAGAGAGAGCATATCTTAGAGTATTAATGTCTAAAAGAGTATTTACAAAAGGTGATAATATGACTGGCGACCTTAATTTCCAATACACTGTGCAGAGTGGTCCCAATGCCGGTCAGATAGTAAATAAAAAGGTAAAGGGATTAGCAGACCCAACTGATGGGAGAGATGCGGCAAATAAACGTTATGTTGATAATAGAGATTTTATAAATAAAAATTATATTGATTCAGAAATAGCAAAAGTGCCAACACCTGATGTTGATAAAGCTTATGTTGATAAAGCTATAGAAGAGTCAGAAGAGAGAGCAATTGAATCAATTGACCAAGAAAATGTATTCAAAAAAGTAATGGATGATGACCTTTTCAAAGAGGATGATAGTGATATTCATAAAATTGGACTCATAAATAAAGATTATCATAAAGTAAATCAAAAAACATACCATTTTCAAATTGATTATGACTCAAGTCTAGGTTATTATAGTACTCGACTTAGTGTTGATGTAGTTTATTTACCAATCGGAAACTATACTATAGTTTATGAAATGTATATTAGTGATGGACTCTCTGTTGATGAAATTAATGCATCTAGTGGCACTCTCTCTGTCAGTAAAATTAATAGCAAAATAGTAAATAATAACACAAGAAGTGTGATACATTTTAATAAGGGTATTATCAATCCTAGTTTTGATGATTTAGATATTGATATTCGTCTTAAAGGTAGGTCAGACCCTAAAACAGATATTTATGTGGTAGTCTATGGTGTTAGAGGTTACCAGAATGATGTTTCGATTCATCTCTGGGACCGATTGTATTACTTCCATAATGATGTGGTCAATTTTGAAGCTCCTATCGATATGAATAATAAAACCATTAAAAACCTTCCAGAAGGAAATGAAGATAGTGATGCTATCAATTTTAAACAGTTAAATGATTTTAAAAATTCTTTCCAAACTTCAGTCGCAAATTTGCAGAGTTCTATAGGGACAGTCCATTCTGATCTACAAACACAATTAGACAAAAATGTTAATTTAATTAAATTTATATATAGAAATTTAATAAGAAGTGATTCAAAATTATATTTAATAAATGAGTTTTATTTCCCTGATTCTATTTACAATAGAACTCAAAATACATACCAATATAAAACATCTATAAATAATGTAGGAAGTATTACTTTTTATTTAGTCTTTGAACATAAAAAAGTAACAGATGATAATATGTTTATAGAATTACATTGGGCTTCACCCACTTTACCCATTTTTATTTTTATTTCAAAAGATATACTAAAAATTTCACATAATCCTTTAATTAATCAAAGTGGTATATCATCCCCTATTTATATTCAAAACCATTTAAAAGGAAAAAAATTAATTCTATGGTTAGAAGTAACCAACCAAAAAATAACAGGTAGTTTAAGTGGAATGTCCTTTACAATACAAAACACTATTAATGTAGAGTTGATAAAAATAAATGTGTCAGATTCTCCTTT
>JAEMPF020017103.1:5368-18904 GCA_022496165.2 Catalaphyllia jardinei | reverse complement strand
CCCCCCCCCCCCCTCGGCGGGCCTATTAAAAGGAAGCGATAGTCTTTAACTGAACTTTAGAAGAAAAAGAAAAACTATTGATTGCTAGATGTGAATATGAGAAAAGGAGAAGGGCAAATGAAAGTGAAGAATCTATTTAAGGAAAAGAAAAAAATGTGCAAATGAATCTTCTGAATCTAGAACAAAGAGACTGGCAACCTCAATCTCAGTATCAAAGGCAAAAAAATGCAAATGAATTAGCAGAATGTAGAGAAAAGAGACTGTTCAACCAACATCAATATCAGACAGAAAAAAATTATATATGAATCAGCAGACCATATTAGACAAGAGAGACTGGCATACCAGCATCATAATCAGAATGACAAAATGCATATAGCTCAACCATTACTGATGAAATCAGAATATTTCATGCTACTGTCCAGAGTTCATATGCTCTTTATTACCAGTTGTGGTATAAACACAGTGTCATTACTGCAGAAGACCTCTTTCCAACCCTACTGTAGAAAAATAATTACTGTGTTAACTGCTACAAATGAAAACAAATGTTCAGGTATACAGAGAATAAAATTATCGAAATTCTTACAAAATGTGTGAAAACACTTGTTTTTTTTCCCCATAGCTGTCTTGTTTTTTTCGCGCAGGTCCACTGAGCCAGTAATGCACAGTGAATGTCTGGTTTGGACGAGTTTTCAAGCTCTCCTTGCCTGGCATTTTAACATGTGCATGTGTTTACACCCAAAACATAGCTTTCAACACAAACATTTTGCTTGGTTGAAGGTACTGTATATAAATATAAATCAAAGTAGGGTCCTAGAAAATCCTTAACCATATGCACAATTGTCAATAGAGGCAATTCATGAGAATTTCAATTCTGAATTTTTGTATTGACCATCATATGAAAAAGTGTGGAGAGATACTGTCAATCCATACTTTCCCTCTGACTGAAACATCCAGAAAGTTACTTCTTCCATTGTTCAGTATTAAATTTGTAATGTAAGTTATGGTCAATCTAATCCAAATGTTACAACTGACTTATTACCACCTAATTCCAGCTTATAATCTTCCCTTCAGTATTACTTCAATTACATGCTACAAGCAAGGCGACTCGTATGCCACATATGTACGCATTGCGGACCTATTTTCTTTCAAGGCGCCGTAAGGCAAACATGGAAGCGAGGCGACATAATTACAGAATATAGTAAGTAAACTATGGAATATGAATGGCGGAATGATCGAGACCAAAAACGGACACGGAATCGAGGCAACGTAATATCAGAATTCAAAATAAAGAATGGCGGAATGCAGGAGTTTGACAAGAAATAGGCAGAACTACCGAGGCAGCATATTTGACTGATGCCGAATACAACATCCAGACAATATGGAATTGACTTGATGAAAGCGTCAACTATCAGCAGGGAATCATAAAATTGAAGAAACTTAATTGCAGAAATAGAAAAGAAAACGGGAACTTTGTAAGGACAGTTGCTAAATAGAGACAACATTCTGGCCATCGCAGCAAAGTGGTGACAAGGAAACTTAAAATTTGAAAACGTCGATAAATATAATAAGAAAAAAAAAAAAAAAAAAAAAAACACAGACTAGAAATCGATAAATGGCCATGTGTGACACTTATTGTAAACGTAGACGGCATGTGTTTGTCGCGATCTTTAGCTTTGACAGAGAGCTTTATTTTATTTAGTTTGCCCAAGTTTGAAAATGTAACTTCACACTGAATCGCCCCAGGCGGTGTTGGACACGACTCTCAAAGCGTGCCGGGAGAAATTTTCGCTCGAGCTCATTTTCATCTGATTGCCGAAGGGCAAACATCTCTGCGTGCGGAAGGTGATGTGGAAATATGATTTATAGGAGGTTCGCTCGCTTTCGATGGAAAGAATTCTCGAATGATACATCCTTATTAAATATTTCGCAGCCGACTGACAGCTGTAGAGGTCTTCTACTCGATTCACAAAGCCGCCAATTTCAATGCTGAACAACTAATGTTAGTAATCACAGCTTCGTGGTACGTAGAATCTTTAGTCTCTTTACGATTGAAATGAAAATTATTTCCGTTTCTGGCTTCTTCGAATTCGATCTTATCTCACGAAATTAAGCGTAACTTCGGCACTTTCTTCCTTAGATGCCTCGATTCGTGTATGAAGTACATTGGTATATCGCTAGCGCTGGCCAACGAAATGGTCGTTGACAAATATTTTTTTCGTTCGAAGAAGAAGAAAAGGGTTGAATAATTCGAAAACCAAGGCAATGTTTTGTCCTTGAAAACTTGTGTAAAGCTTGATCAACCGAGTTTCGCCCGGTGTATTTTCTTATTAATCAAAAGGAATTATCAATAGCCTGATGGCTCTTTCAAAATAACAAAAGATAAATTGCAATAGATGGAATATAAAAATATAATGGCAGATTGATAATTGTGGAAGTTTGTCATGATTTGCAGCAACAACCCCTAAGTTACAGAGGGCAATCAATGGAAGTGGCAAAAAATAATTGTATGGGTCCCCTGGACACCAGGTCACACTTTAGGCAAATATTTCTTGTTCAACTTACAAATTCAAGATTAATAAATTGTATGTGACCAGCTGTTTTGTAAACAATGTGACTTTGGCCTTAACTAGCTTTCTTGGCTATGTTTAAGAAAGAGGCCTACATATGAGTTTGTCTCAGAAATTGCCACCTGCAATTAAATGTCAATGTTCAAATTAAACTGAACTAGCTTTTTTAGCTAAGCATACTGACCATGATAGATATATTGATTGATTGACCAATCATTCGATTGATTGATGAGAGTTAGAAATTTCTCTTCTCCTAGCTGAGTTACATGAAGTGAATCTTTTTCGAAAAATAATATACCTCGTACTTAAATTGCAAATTGGACATGTGAAAAAACTGACTTACATCTACTTGAAAATAATAACTGAATTCCAAGGTATGTTTCGTCAACTGAATTGCAAAGTGCTGACAAGCACACACACAAAAAAAAACTAAAAAACAGTACAAAATTAAATTATATCTAGTTGTGATTTGTATGTTTTTAAACTGGCAAATCATTTATGACAGACACAGTGAATGTTACTTTTAAAATGGGAATCTTGAATAACACTTGTCTTCAGCGCCCTGAACGAACTTACCCGGCAGAACTATACTATAGTAAACGAACATGGCTGCCCAGAAGATTGCAGTGCTTGTTGGGTAATGTACGTATACTGCGGCCGGGCGATGCCCGCGAACTATGGTGCTTTTTCAGCGGGTATCACCCATAGGGATCGCGAGAAAGAGAATATAATATGGCGGCGTTGTAGACGCTTGGGTGAATCTGTTCGCTGGTGGCGGCAAAGACGTCTCTTTAGGCGACTGTGTTAACAGCATTTGAAACATACTGCGAGTTTACAGCGGGTTAACATGATGGTGGAAAGCTTTCTTTCGTTAAGTTTCTGTTATTTGGTCGTGATTCAGATACTTCCGCTTACAGGTACGTCTGGGAAAGTATGCTACGTTTGTTACATAGATCAGATTGTTTACAATGATTTAAGATTCAGCAAATCGTACAGGTTTAAGTGCCAGA
This sequence comes from Catalaphyllia jardinei, assembly GCA_022496165.2. NCBI lineage: Eukaryota > Metazoa > Cnidaria > Anthozoa > Scleractinia > Caryophylliidae > Catalaphyllia > Catalaphyllia jardinei. The sequence goes on along the minus strand of JAEMPF020017103.1, from coordinate 15,327 downwards.
CAATGTCTTAAACACTAACAAAATCGAGACTGTGAACGTTTCAATGATAAATGATTGTATCAGGTATCCGGTATCATGGCATTCCGGACAAAAAATAAGCGTCCTGCAACAGCACCGAATAATTCTGTTTCCAGCTCTCCGATAAAGCCGAGTGCAAAGCACGTTAAAGTTGATGATAAGGCTGAAACAGTTCTCAAGAAGATTTATGATCCTACGGCCCAGATGAACAGTAAATTAAATTGGATAAACCGGATCATATCGAAATACATCTGACTCAGATCGATTAAGATGTTAACGGACTTCAGTGAAACACGGCTACACGGAAACGAGAAGGCTGACGAGCTGAAAAAGAACCAAGCAGTGGAAGACAGCTCCATTAAATCACTGGAGGAGAGTATTGCTGGGATTAAAGTGCAAAATCTGCAATTACATCAGGAGCTCATTGCACAGTCGATTAGAAGCAACCTGGCGTTCTTCAATTTAACCGAGATAGATAAGGAAGATCCATTTGCTACAGTACGAGATGTACTTGTCAACAAAATGGAAATCGTCGCAAATATTGAAATAGAAATTGAAAGACCACACATACTATTTATACAAAGACAAACTATTTATAAATGGAATGAAGAAACGTATATGGTTTAACACATTCCCAAGATGAGTTTCATGTAAATATCCTATCAACCATACTAAATAGAATGTGTATTGCTATGTAATATAAGCAGGTCATCATCAATAATAATTATCAACCTTATTTCGTGAGGATGACACTTAACAGCAAAGCTGACAAACCTGTGGCCCTCATTTCCAGTTCGAATTGGAATTTGGAGTGTTGGCTTCTGTGGAGAGAGGAAAACCGGAGAACCCGAAGAAAAACTCTCGGAGCAGGGACGAGAACCAACAACATCATTGAAGTAAATTGCCAAGCAACTAGACAGTTAGTCCTGTAACTCATGTGATTGTAAAATAACTACATCTTAAAAGTCATTAAAATGTAACACCTGCTCAAACATTATCATTATTATTATATCTTATTAACCGAGCTACGTCGGTCTGTATGGAAGAATCTTAACCTCGGTCGAGTGTACAGACCTCACTGCGTTCGGTCTGTACTTACGACATTGGCCAAGATTTTCCCATACAGACCTCCTGCTCGGTTAATAATTGATTGATTGGAAACAGTGAACATTGAGGGGCCAGTCATTACGTGTTTTGTTATACCTGCCAACTCAAAAATAAAAACAAAATGCGAAAAAATTATTTGCGTGACGCCTACGGTGGCTGTGCTTGGACGAGCGGCAGTGAAACCGAGCTATCCTACCGAAACGACACTATAAAGTAACAGTCAAATCGAAGTATCTACATCCCCCTGGGCATACCCCGGGCATTTTACGTCTTTTCCTGCCCGGGAGGGAGGGCATTTGATCACTATACATGGGGGATGGGGAATTTGATCGCTAGGCTTGATTTCATGTTACGAGTCGCGCTAATTCCACGTTGGTTGATAAATTATGGCGGAGACGGCAGACTAACTTTGATGAATTCAAAGGAAAAGATTGTGCATTCGTGGCGGATTGGTTGAAAATCAAAGACCTACATAATCTTTGTTCCGTATTTAAAGGTGTTAAAGAACAATTTATTTACCTTTGAATATATAAATATATTAAATTGTATTTACAATATAAACAATAATTCAATGGATTACCAACGTCGCGTGATATGATTTATGGAGGTCAATTGCTTTGACCGACCCGGGGTATTTATGAATATTTTAATACATTTTGCGACGATGCATATGTGGGTGTATGATGGAATGAATGTATGGAATGTATTCAAGTGTTGATGCATGAAACAACGTAAAACCTACGATGAATTCAGTTTATAAAAATGATTTTGGCCGCTACTCGTGAAGTAATAGTGAGTTCATCGACGTTATTTCAGTTATTTGACTTGATTTGTACGAAATATACGAAATATGCCCGGAATCTCCTTGCTTGTAAGCGAAATAAACCATGTTTACATACACAGCTTTGGAAGCACAATAGAAGCTGGCGGTTTTTTGGAATATTTCAGAGCGAGCCTCGAAAGCAATCTGAAAACAAGAAATCAAGTAATTTCTTTGCCGCGTGACGAAATATCACGGCGCTGCGAAAGAAAGATAAAAGTTGTAAATTTAAAAAGACGACAAAAACAAGCCAGTCATTTGAGATCGGTCGTATTTCAACTATGTTTTAAAGTAAGGCAGGGGTCGCATTTAAAGACATCGGTGTTTGGATAGGCATAAAATGTGTCATCGCCTCTCTAAGACAAGCGCGACCCTTATGTCGCAACAGCGGACATACGAGCCGTGGAGGACATAAGACCAACGGACCGATGTCCTGCCTCAGAGCTGGTCATATCTAGTCAGAAGGCCATAAGACTGATAAGACAAAAGCTTCTGTCAAAACCATCAATCGACACCTTACAGACTCGTTCTATTTTTGCAATCTGCTGCACGTTACAGAAGCATGGCGAACGGAAACCTTCCGTATCATTCTCATCAATTCTAAATGTATTTAGAACGTTGATTTTCTCACACGAAGCTGTTGCTTGAAGTGATCATCTGGTCAAGTAGGATTGTAGACTGGACTGGACTGGACTAGTAAAACGCGGACTAGTAAAACGAGGACCAGTAAAACGAGGACTGGTAGAACGCGGACTGGTAAAACGCGGTCTGGTAAAACGTGGACTAGTAAAACGCGGACTAGTAAAACGCGGACTAGTAAAACGCGGACTGGTAAAACTTTGACTAGTACGCAATAATTGTCTTTATTTCAAAGATTATCTGTGTTCTTATAAAAGCATTGATCACATACATGTCCGTGTACTTATAGTGACTTGTTATTTTATATGTTTCTCTTTCTCTTAGGAAGGATAATTTCAACAATCTGAAGTTCTTTGGATGGGATGATCGTTTCAGTCGATCATAAATCTAATGTTACTTAATAACTTGTAGCTGAAAAAGAAAGCTGTTGAAATTATTGCTAAAACGCAGTTGTATTCTTGTGTGACAGAGAGCATTATCATCGAAGGTCTTGTGTGACTGTGATATTTAAGATCGTGACGATCATGATAACCATGTACCCGTTGACTTTTTGTGGCTACCTGCCTCGAAGAGGCGTAGCAACTAATGCTATCGTCTGTGTGAGTAAGTCCGTCCGTAACCCTTTTCGATTCCCGTTCGTGTAGACCTAATCTTCTAATATTTTCGTAGCCAAACAGAGTGAGATGTGATAGTTTTCGTAGTCAATCAGAGTGCGTCTGTAAGCGCCTAATCGTCGGATAGTGTTCGTTGCCAGTCAGGGCATCGACGGTCGCTTGTCGGCCTGTTTTTGATCCAAGGTTCTTTTCCATGTGCTTGTGCTTCAACGCGTACTCCGAGACATCGAGGCTATCGAGATTTTTTAATATTCCCAAGCTCGAAAATTTCCTCAACCACAAAGTAAAAATTATAATTGAAATCGCTTGACATTTCTAAACAAAGATCTAGTCTTTAGAAGGACTGGAGGAGTTTTTCCATGGAAATTCTGGAATAACTTTAGACTCGGCCGGGATATGTAGTATTTAAAAAACGCTTTCCGGTTGCCTCCATGCTAGTAGAAATTGGGCAAACACGGCAAAGTTTACAGTGAATGTATGGGAAAAATCGTGATTTTAATGCTCGATTACTCGAGGAAGGTTGATATTCTGAAATTTCTGTGAATTGCCAACTAAAGATATCAGCCAAAAGAGTCAACCGATTAATCAGTTTGCTGAGAAGCGAGAAATCGTCTTTTTAGTTTTTCATACAAATACTTCTAAATTTTCCCGCGAACGGCGGCTTCATTTTACAGACAAATATATGAAAAATAAAATCTAAATTTGCCGCTTTCTTTGTGAGAGTACAATTCTTAAATTTGATCGGTTACCCCTTTTAGCTAGTATTTTTAGTTTGTAATTCATAGAAATTGTAGAATGTCAACCTTCCTCAAGTTATCAAGCATAAAAATCACGCTTTTTCCCATACATTCACTGTACATTTTGCCATGTTTTCCCAATTTCTACTAGCATGGAGGCATGCAACCGGAAAGCGTTTTTTGTAAATACTACATACCCAGCCGAGTCTGAAAAAAACTCCCCACAACTAAGATGGCATGGGCGACCGTGAGACGTTCTATTACATTGCATATAATTTGCATAAACTTTCAGGTTGTGTCTTTTGAAAATAAAGTCCGAGAATTTGGGACTCTTAACGCAGTTTGCGAAGAAGTAATCAAGCTACATATTTTTATTGAATCAAGGCAGGAGTATTCTTAAAAAGGAGCTCATTTATAAGCGAAGATATGCGGCAGTCAGTTTGGCTATTTATTTTGGCGTCACTTGTCAAGTTCGTGTTACGCAACATGATTTTCTTTAGCAGTCAGACGCAGTTTTTTCAAAAGAATTGGCGATTGCTAAGCCTGCTAAGTGTATTTGAACTACCAGTGAAAAAATTTTTGGCAGTACTATTGTCAGTGCAGAATTTCCTTAGAACTGGGCAAGAACATTGGCTCGTCAATAATCTCGCACAGTTACCCGTACAATCGAAGTTTTAATTTTCTCGCACAATTTTCAAAATCACGGTGGTTTTTTTTTTTCTGCACTCTTCATGTAAAGCCAACTAAGTTAGAGGTAAAATATTTAGTTCAAACTACTGAGAGTCTTATCTTTACAAATTTGGAGATTCGCATATTTTGCGCGGTACAAGAAACAGGTCGGCATGTTTTTAATAAGCTACGAGTGCAAAAACGTTTTCGTATTAGCTCGTTTTATGACCCCTTTTATTGCAATATGATTTGTTTTACTGCAGTGTTCTAAATAATAACAGAAGTAGGCACGTGCAGTCATTGACTGCCTATTTTTATATTAGAATAATTTGAATATTGAAGCGGCTTTTCGGATGAGAGATGGTAATTATGACTGGAAAAGAAAGCTGTTGAAATTATTCTAAAATTCAATTGTTGTTTTCTCAGAATGCATAGAGCGTATTGAAAGGTTAAAGCCCCGCACGTGACGCCTTGCGTGACGTAAAGCATGATCTGACTGTGATCCATGAGACCGCGACATCATATGATGATCATGTTTCTGCTGACTTTTTATTTAAGATGCTTCTGTTTCTCTTGTTAAGAATCATTCTTCGGAAGAGGAATGATCGTTCCAATCGAGAATTGTAGCTGCTGAATAAAGCTGTTGAAATTGTTTCTTAAAGGAAGTTGACCCTTTCTCAGAAAACAATAGCGTATTTAGGGTGACAGCCTCTCGAGTGAGACCTTGCGTCACGGAAAGCTAGCGACGGAAAAAAAGTATGTACTTAGTAGGTCTAAGTATGCTATAAGTATACAGACATGTATGTGATCTATGCTTATATAAGAATACATATAATCGTTGTATAGTTATTGTAGTACTAGTCCGCGTTTTACCAGTCCGCGTTTTATTAGTCTGCATTTTACTAGTCCAGTCCAGTCCAGTCCAGTCCAGTCCGGTCCAGTCCTCAAAATACCATATGCCCTAAAAATGCCACTTCGATCCTTTTTATTTTTGGTAATTGACCAAATTACAGAAATTTCAATTGTGCAATATCTACGAAACAGACATTTCAAAAACGGTGACACAGATCGAATCTAACATAACTTCCTTCGAAACAAACTGCTTGGAATTTTAGCTGTTTTTACAAAAATAGACGTAGTGATAAAAGCAGAAAGAATCGAGACGAAGAAACCAAATAAAATACCAGTCTGGTAGATCTGTCTTGTCAGCAAATCGACTTAGAAGCATGTTCTCAGACTCTTCTTCTTCCTCTACAGCTTTTTGTTCGGCGTACTGGTAGCTTCTTCTTCGGTGACAATCGATTGGCTCGGCACTATCATCGTATAATTAAACATTTTCACTTGCTGAGCAGAAGCTAGCCTCTGAAGACTCGGAGGAACCTTTACGACTGCTTTCAGACACACTTTACCCAAAATGAACTTCTGAATCGACAGAGATTTCGCTAATACTAAGATAAAAACCCCACTAACATCAATGACGATCAAAGGTAAATCAATCGCGTGTTAGGAATATGACGCCACAAGTAGAGATGCCGCTGCGAAAATAGCGGGCTCAACTGGAATCAATTTCGATTAATGGGTACAAAACTGTGGGACATTTGAACTTACTTTAGGTCAACGGAAATGTACACAGCAAATCGCGCTAACGAAAACGAGTTTCGCGCACAAAATTGTCACAAAATTGTTATCCAGCGAAAAGAACAGCAATTACCAGATTACATAACATGAAGGGCGCCCACATCTATAAACCCACTAAATTACCGAGTGGCCAGCTTCTGGGGATAAAACTTCTGGTGACTGAGAAATGTTACAGTTCATTTGCGATCTATATGGAAAGTAGATATAAACACCTGTGTTTGAGAAAAAAAAGTAAACTATTTACGGTTGATTTGAAAAGTTTGGAAACCATTTAAAGGCTCTTTGGTAAACCAGCATCTTACGAACGAGCCATGCCAGTCACATGACTGGAATAAACAGAAGGGATAAAAAACTATAATACAATAGCGCGGCGATATGAACAATACTAAACTTGTAAAAATAGAACTGTAACCAGGATAAGACATATTAAAATGTAAAAGCGTTCTCTGGTTAAAAAAGGTTAAAAACAATCATAAGCTTACATGTAAGGCTTGAAGCTTGGTGTCATTGCGATTTCAGAAAGATGGAGGCGCTAAAAGTAAACAAATTTGGACCAATGTATCGCACTGGAACACAGGCGGCTCAAGCTCGTTGTGAGGAGTTGTTATTTTTTTAAAAAATCTTTATCCGAACGTACAGCTTTGTGAAACGTGACATAGTTACCGCTGTCATCTACTATTACATAACGACCGAGTTTTATTACGCGAAACATGGCTCAGCGTATGGAGGTGTTATGTATGGGGAAAAACGTTAATAGACATTTTAGCTGAAATTTTGATATTTTTGTAACAAAAATAACTGACCTCAATTCCAACACTGACCTCTTAAAATTTTCATTTGCTTTTATTTTCATTTGTTTCATTTTATTTTACTTTGAATTAAATTACATTTTAGACAAACAGTCTTTCTTTTATTTGAGTTTACTTCTATAATAAACTGTTTTGAAAATGAAATAAAATAAAATAAAACGAATGAAATGAAATAAAACAAATAAAATAAACTAAATAATTAAAATGAAATATAATACAAAAGGAAAAAGATGAAAAGACACCAAAATTCCTTATGGCAGCTCTAGTAGTAGATGACACCTCTTTTTGTATTACACTTTTATAAAAAATTAAAAAACATTTTTCGCACCCCTTTTCCTATATATTCCGTCCGCGCGCTTACATTTTTTCATTCCTTAAAGGCTATAGACTGATAGCCTTAAGCTTATGATTGTTTTTAACCTTTTTTAACCAGAGAACGCTTTTACATTTTAATGCTAAACTTGATGAGTTATTTGAAGATATATTTACAAATCGCAGAGATATCTGGGATATAACATATAGGATGCTTCTACGAAAAAGAAAACTTCATGGCTGACACAATACTGAAGCTTGGATAAAATTAAACAAGGCTTACCTTGCGGTGTTGTCGTTTGTTTCCCTGGCTCGATCTTCCATATTTAGTCTGGTCCATAAGGTCGAAAATCGTGACAAATCGCGTAAAAGCACCAAATTAGGCACAGATGTTCCTTTTGGCATAAAAAGAAAAACAAATTTAGAAGGGTTGCCACGTGACTTGGCTTTCCGGGGGACAGGAGGCCCATAGAAATTAAGCAATACTCAAACGCTGGCATGAAAGCGAGGCTGTAGCATAAATGTGTTTATTTCGTACCAGTTTTGACGAATTCCGTCGTAAAATAACTAAACTACATACTCAGAGTCATTTTTATGTGTGTCCACAAAATGTTATTTGCCTTGATCACGTGACAGTCCCATAATTCTTTGAGCAGGCTTACATCAAGGAGTGCTTTTGTTGAGTTTTACACATTTCATTTTTAACTGCTTTCGCTAGATATCGTAAATTGCCGTTACCAAGTGTTGCTCCATTTCTAAGGATTTGTGTTCTGGCAGCCTCCAGAGCAAGCTCGGTGCATAGTAGATTGGTCTTGAAACATTTGCAACGACCACTCAAGCAACCTTTCTTGCATCCACACTTCAGCAATTCACTGCACGCTTTGGACGTTTCTGGAAGTACGGTCCAACGGGGTCTCCATCAATCGTTCTCCATTTTCCATCCAAAATCAGAAGGGGGTGGGTAAACTTGTTGCTCATCAAGGGACGTCCAGGTGCTTGCTTGGTAAAGAGCTCTGTTACAATGATTCAACAGCGCATCCTAATAGACAAACGTACAGAAATTATATATTAATGGACTTGACACTAGTAAACAAACACGAACCGATTATTTTCATGTACTACATAAACTAAGCACTAATATACCCTAAGTAGAATAACTAGGGGTTCAAATCCAGCATAGCTTTATGATAGGCCTAGGTTAGCTAAATCAAATTAATAAGTGAATTCAATACCAGAAAAGGTTAGGCGGTTAGCTGAAATGTTTCTCGTCTTTTCGCTAAACTGGTTAATTCTTTTCACTTTGCCCTAACAGGTTTTGACCCATCTTACACCAATTAAACCTATCGTGCATTAATTAAATCTATCATACACAAAAGCAACTAAAATGTGTGTATGATAGGTTCTTACCTCTGTTGGGGGAATGTTTTCAAGCGCCCGATTCTTTTTTGTAAAGAGTTCTCGTCGAGCAGTGTTCACGTCAGTAGCAAGGCTGGCCCTGTCATACAGTATATCAAACACAGGAGTACATCCAACACAGGAGTCTTGGTATCAAGTGGAACAAAGGGGCTATCTTTCACGAAAGGGAAAGCCTCTGTGGCTTCAGGGAACACTTTCCAGGCCGCTCCACAGATGTCTTTCCTTTCCCTAGGAATGCTGACGTAGTATCGCATCCCGTAAACGCGTGAAAAAATGGAAGCGCACGACATTTCTGTTCACCCAAATACTCGCAAATGGTGTTAACAGAAAGCAGATGAAAATTCTTTCCCATCCCAAAGGCGACCCAAAAGCTCAATCCAGGCCAAGTTGAAGACAACGTGTGGAACTGTGCGATTAAAATAACAAGAACATCTGTGTCAACAGTGCGAACTAAGACACTTCTTTCCCCCTTAGCCTAAGCATCTTTAACGTGTACGAGAATCCGCGTGTCTGCTTCTTCCTGGTTGCAGCTACGCATTTGGCTCCTGGGGCAAGTTGACATGACGCTTTCACCTAAAACAAAAGATGATACAGTCAGTGGAACCGTTCATCAAGAGTTGAGGAACAAAAAAGGAAGTTTGAACGGTGTCTATGGTTAGTGTCTTACCTGAAGTTATGTAGACAACTTAGTCAGCTGGAAAGAAGCTAATTCAACTTGCTTGGTTAAGAAGTCGAACAGTTCCTTTTTGTTAGAAGAATCTTCGAGAAATGCTTGCCAGTTCTGAGGTAACTTGACATGCCCAGCCACCTTTCGTCTCACGCCTTTTCCTCTTTTCTCACGTGCAGAATCTTTCAGACTTGCCACTCGGTATTCATCCCAAACAACGTCGATTCGTTTGGTACTTTTCAAGTGGTTTTCCAGGAAATGTAAGAACTTGGAATCTGCATATTCAGAAAACGTTGTGACAGATGAAACTGGAAGGGCATGCAGAATAGCTGCTCCATCAAAAACTTTGACGTCGTAAGATGCTGGTGGTGGAGGTAGTGTTTCTTTGTTGACGCATGCAATCAAATCAGACTTTTTCCCGAATCGGAGATTGCCAAACCCTGACAAAGAAGGTGGATACGGCTACATACATACATACATACCTACCTACCTACCTACCTACATACATACATA
>JAEMPF020017102.1:0-32500 GCA_022496165.2 Catalaphyllia jardinei | reverse complement strand
CCAGAAGCTGTTCATTTTAGCGCCCAGGAATGATTACAAACGTAGAGAAGTGATGTGTTGCTTTGTTTTTTTTCGCAAGGTTATTTTCGACCTCCACCTAACCTTTACTCTATTTCTCGAAGGAGCATAAGTAGCGGTGAATAATGATCGTTTTAAAAAATTTCAGATCGCGGTCAAATACCGTAAGACGTGTGGCATGGAGCCAATCCGTCGATGTGGCAACTGCCTTGGCGGGGAAGGAGAAAAGTTGAAAAGATGCGGAAACTGTGAAGAGGCATACTGCAGCCGTGAGTGTCAAGTGTTGGCCTGGGAACTAGGTCATAAGAACCTCTGCAACAAGTGAAAACAGTTCTAAGTTGAAATTTTCTTCTAATTTACAATTTTAAGGTTACGGTATAGTTTCTTGAATCAAAATTTGTTTTGAAAACTAAATACACTATATTCGATTAGCAGAAATAACGTCATTTTGGCCGTTAGTAGCGGAAAAAAAGGCATTCAGATTATTATTTTTTTCTTCCATCGGGCTGGAGTTTAATTGGCGTAACACAGAATATTTTTTTCTGTTTGTTTTTGCAACATTACTTTGCATTGTCATTCTTCGTCCTGGCAACTTTTAGCAATATAAAGCTTTGTAATGCAAGAGCGGCTTTTTACACTTCGCATTCTGGAACCTATCTTTTAACAAGAATTTCGTGCGATCAGGTGTCCTGACCGTAGCAATAAAATCAATTCAAGTCGATTATAAGCTTAATAAGTTAAAAGGTTGTTTCAAAAGGACTAAACTGAAGAACTTATGTCAAGTTTGGTAATAGATTTGAAAAATAGTCATTTTAGAGAATAAGGACCAGAGGAAACATTGAGGTTGAGTTCTTTGTAACTTTTCTAGTTCTTGTTTTGCGCGATTCAAACCTCGTTAAAACCTCGTTAGATGAATCGTGATTAGCAGCAACCGGTCTTGGATGATATAGACTCTTACCAAGAGCGAAGCATCTGTTTTTCAGTGGTTTCTAATAATCGTTTACACGTAGAAGATCAGTCAAGGTGATTGCAGATTTATAGATGATAAAACACGAGGACGCTTGCACTAATGCACAGTCTTGGTTTCTGTTGCCTGATTCACGTCCAAACGCCAGTTAGGAATTGCTAAGTGAGGACATTTGAAACCGAAAGCCATCGACTGAAGGTACATGTGAAATTTCTAATTATTTTGGGACAGATTAGGTAAGAATAGGCCATTTCTGACCTGGTGCAACAGCCATTCCTTAAAAAATGAGTTAAATCTGCACGTGAATGAAATCTTATTTTCATGTGACAGGATTGGCACCAAGACTCGCTTTGAGAAAAAGGCTTAATGTAAATCGGAAATTGCATATTATACCTCGAGCGCGCGTTTTAGGCGCCGCGCTGCGTTTACACGGTTCTTTATAATTGGCTAAAAGAAACAATAGAATATAGAGCAATAAAACTATGTCCATAAATCCAAGAACAAAAGAGATGCAGATTAACAAGAACGAATCAAACTAGAGGTTTTTAAGTGATGAAGATCAACCGGCGCGTTTAATGTGAGATGATTGACAGGCAATCAGGTGTGCAAAGCCGTGTTTTCTGTTTTTATCGCATCTAACAGATGCGTGTGAGATAATTGTCACTAAAAAAAGAACAGCAACTGAACAACAAAAATTACCGTGACATATCTGTAAGTAGTGCTAATTGGCATTTTTTTTCTTTATAAACTGGACTAGATTCTTGTTTAAAATCAGCTAGGTTGCAGATTTTAATGTCGCTTAGCTTATATCTCTCTTTCAACATTGTCTCGACTACCATTTTGAAGTGAAATGTTTCACAACATTTCCAGTCGAGTAAAATTTTTTCCAAACCACCGAGAGATTGTAGCCCAGTAAGGTATCAAAAATTTGTTTAAAACGGGTGTGAATAGCAATATGGGTTTTCACAGAGCGTCTAATTCGTTCAAGATTTCACGTGAATGATGATGCTTGAAAGATTTAAAAGCATTTACTCTACTATGTTGCAGATGGAACAAGTTTTGTTTTGGAAGTGACAACTTAAGAAAGCATGGGTGTATTTTGTTACTATTTTTGTATTTATTTATTTATAGTAGGGAGGCAGCGTGGCCGAGTGGTTAGTGCGGTGGATTTGAAATCCTTAGGTCGCGGGTTCAAATCCCGTTCTGATCGCTTGCTGATGTTGTTCTCGGAAGCCCCGAGTTCAACTTCTCGGTTACGCTTGTAAATAGCCAACTGGTCTGCCTCCCGCCAGTTGGGATTCTTAACCTGGTTATGTTTATTTGAAATATTAATTTATCAGTTTGTTTGCATTGGTCCTGAAAAGCCCCGAGGGGGAGTGGCCAATTACGTTTTTTCTATTTTTTCTTTTTCATAGTATAAATGCAGAGATTTCAATCGTATCTATAACAAAATTCTCGATCGTGATTGGTTTTCCTGGCGCCGGTTTGTCACGTAATCGGCGCGAACACGTGGGTGCCCAATTACAGGTGTCCGATTTGAACTTTTTGTGGTTGGAGACCTGTAATGATTGGATACCCACGTTATTCGCATACCAGTTACGCGCGCTTCAATTTCGCACTCGTCCGGTTTTGAAATGACTCGCGCGATTACTCCCTGAATCGTACAACACGAAGTCCAATTACTATTGCAAGACAGGCTTGTAATTTACACAGCGTAACTAAACGATAAAGTAGCTGATAAAGAAAATAGGCGAGGATTAGTATCAGGGAATGGCTCGGCGTAGAACAAGATCATTGTACTCGGAAAGAATGCTAGGACTACCATCTTAAAGGAACCAAATCATGGTTTTCTCATCCTGAATTTTTCAAGTTCTTAGTTTGCATCTTTATTGATCCTTTTTTCTCTATGGTTTATTATTATTATCTCGTTAGTGTTATTCTGTCTTAGTAGACTATTTTTAGGTTTTCTTCAATTTTAGTTGAGAAAGGTAATTTTGTACGTGGCCAAAATTGCTCAAAATATCGTGACAGCTCCTTTAAGGTTGGATAGCGAGGAAGTTTGTCGTCTCTTGAGGACGACAACTTGTATCCTGAACAGCTCCACTGAGCATGTTTTAGTTGAAACACGTTTTGAAGATTAAAAGCCTAGATTTAAGGGGCGGGGGTTGAGAAGGGGGGGGGGGGCGCGAAGGGGGTCAAATTTGGGTTTTTAAGCCCTCTCCAGACAGGAATGTTTGGCGATTAAACATTGTTTGCTGACAAAACATTTTCCCGCTTGGACGCGTGATCGTGTTTGATAAAATTTGAACGACAACAAACGTTAGATCAAACATTGTGGAACATTTTGTCCGTGTGGACGAGGATCCAAGTTCAAACTTGTTTGATACCGTGTGGCCACGTAGTGAAACATCAACATGTTTGGTCACCACACGAACATTGACAGTTTTAGAGAGGGCTTTAGAATGCGTCCCTTTGTGATGGTCTGGATCAATCACTTGGATCATGGCGAGGCTGATGAACTCACTCTGGCTAAGGATTCTTCGGTTCCTCTGTTGGACCGTGATGTGAGGGATGGATCAGTAATCCTGGTCTTCATCACCCCAAAGAATGCACCCTTAATCTCGAGCTAATTGCGCAAGCGTCCCTGGTAAACAGCTTTACCATTTGGTGTAATTTAAGTTTGTATTTATAGCTAATTATCATTAATCAAACTCTAATAGCCATTATTGTTAATTTCTTTAGTTCTATGACTTATTATAGGTTCTTTCTCATCTCATGTAAATCCTAGCTATTTGTGAATATAAGTGTATACCTACTTACTTTATTTATTTATTTAACTGATATTAATAATGATATATCTATCTATATATATATTTTTTTTTCTGCATTTTACTACAATGTAATGTATTTGTAATGTATCTTATTGTAAGTTACACAGCCCGCCTCGATTAGCGATGCTATATGCGGGTTGTGTAAATTTAAAAATCTGTTGAATTTGAATTTTAATAAAATAATGCTAAATAATAATGCTAATGCTATTTCTAAGGGCATCAAAATAATAAGTCTGCAAAATGTACGATACTTGTTTTCTTGTGTTGTTTGCTTCATTTTACTTAGCCGGTAAAACAAAGCAGTTTTTATGACGAAAGATCGACTAATTAAAATAATGTGAGTAGTTCGATGGGGAAAGTCTCCGCAAGTTTAATTTTAACACAAGGTAACTCGTCTGTACGTTTACCATAGTTCATGTAGCAAGTAGTAGTAGTAGTTAGACCATTGGGTTCCTCGTGGAACAAAGGGTGGACACTGTACTACGCCAGCGGGCTCTGTTTGCGGCTGTTCTTTTTGCCGTGTTCCAGGTGATGTTGGCTTGTTTGAGCTCCTCTTCTACTGACCTCCACCAGGTTTTCACTGGTCTTCCCACCTTCCCTTTGCCTTGCGGATTCCACTCCAGAGCCTGCCTGGTTGTGTCAGATGTTGGCTTCTGCAAAGTGTGACCGGTCCAATTCCATTTGCGCCTGGCAATCTCTTCTGGAACACATTCTTGCCCTGTTCGTGGCCAAAGCTCACTGTTGCTGATTTTTTCTGGCCAGTATATCTTTAGGATCTTTCTCAGACATTATTAATGAAGGTTTGTGGCTTGTTGGATATGGATCTTGTGACTCTCCAGGTCTCGGAACCATAAAGGAGAACTGACTTCACATTGGTTTTGGTGGATAGTGATGTTGAGTTCCACACTGGTCTTAGGGTGTTAAAGGCCTGCCTTTGCCTATCCTGCTTTTTACATCCTCTCCTCCGTCTGATGTCACGACACTTCCTAAATAGGTAAAGATATGAACATCCTCCAATTCTTCATTTCTCAGCTTGATCTTCTCCAGCCGTTTGCTGTTAGCTCTCATAACTTTGGTCTTTTCTTTGCTGATCCTGAGGCCGGTTTTCTCTGCAGCTAGTGCAAGGTGCTCGGTCTTGAATTGCATATGCTGCAGATTCTGAGATAGAAGACGTGTGTCATCTGCAAAGTCCAGGTCATGGAGTTGAGTTGTAAGTGTCCATTGTATACCTGTTTTTCCCTGACTCTCTACCTCGCTCATAATCCAATCAACAACCATTATAAAGATCATTGGTGACAACAAGCAGCCTTGTCAGACTCCCGTGTTCATTTCAAGTAGCTCTGACAGCTTCCCGTTGTGGATAACTTCACAGGACGAGGCTTCATAAAGCTCCTGGATCAGTTTGATAAATTTTGGTGGAACTCCATAGTGACCCATAAGTTGCCAGATGACATTTCTGTCAACACTATCGAACCCTTTTTCGAAGTCGATAAAGTTCATGTATAATGGAGTCTGCCATTCTGTAGATTGTTCGATTGTTATCCTCAGGGCTGCAATAGGATCGGTGCAGGATTTGTCTTTCCTAAACCCTGCCTGCTCACAGCGCAATTTGCGGTCTAGGGCATGTTTCAGCCTCTCAAGAATAATTCGGCAGAAAACCTTGCTGAGAACTGAGAGGAGCATGATTCCTCTCCAATTCTTGCAGAGCCCCAGAACCCCTTTTTTGGGCAGCTGGACAAGATAACGATTCTTCCATTCGGTTGGAACCCTCTCTGTCTCGCAGGTCTGGAGAAAAAGCGGGTGTAGCTTGGCTGTTGTAGTTTTTGTGTCTACTTTGAGAGCTTCAGGGGGGGGGGTACCATCTGGACCTGCTGCTTTCCCATTTTTTAACTGCTTCAATGCTCGCTCAATTTCTGCTTTAGATGGAGGGTTAACAGTAACATTGAGTAAGCGCTCTTCAGTAGCAGTGATGTTTGGCATTTCTGTGGGAGGTGGTCTATTTAATATGTCTCGGAAATGCTCCATCCACCTCGCTCTTTGTTCTTGTTCTTCAGTGATGATAACGCGGTCCTTGTTCTTAACTGGCTCTGGCGGTCTGCTTCTCTTACCCGACATTGTTCTGGTTATGTCGTATAACCTTTTCATATTTCGCTGTCCTGCTGCACTTTCTGTTTCTGTGGCGAGAGTATCGAAGAATGCATCCTTGTCTTTCTTAGCACTCTTCCTTACATCCTTCATGAGTTGCCAATACCTTGAAGTTAGGTTGCTCTTCTTGGTTTGCTCAGTACAACTGTTAATTTCGACTTTCAACCGTTTCCTCTGTGTGATCAGGTTCCATGTCTCTGCCGAGACCCTTTCTTTCTGGCTTTTTCTCCTTTTTCCCAGGACTTCATTGCAAGACTTTTGCCAGGTGTGTTTCAGAACTGTCCAGTGACTGTCTACGTCTTCCTCCTCACATACAAGAGCTTAGTACCTATTCTTTACTAAGCAGCTGAATGTTTCTGCTATCTCTTTGCTCTTCAGGTTTTGGGTGTTGTATTTGTAGTGCGGCGTACATGTGCAGTCCTGGTGGGCCCTAAGTTTCAATTATCCCAAGCAGAAGATGATTGTCAGAGGCAACATCGGCCCCTCTCTTGACTCTCACATCCATAAGGCTCCTCCTCCACTTTCTGCCAATTGCGATATGGTCGATTTGGTTAGATGATCTACCATCAGGGGAGATCCAGGTGGCTTTATGTATGGTTTTGTGGGAAAAATGCTGCCACCGATAACTAAATCATTGAAAGCGCACAGGTCGGCGAATCGCTGTCCATTTTCATTTAACAGAGAAATTAATATTACAACAAACATATTAAGAAATTCGAGGAAAGAACGCAGACTCGGAAAAAATCCGAGTCCCAGATTGGATTTGACCCACGACCCTCCGTGATCTAGTCAGATGCTCCTACCACTGAGCTACTGGAGACTCTGTGGTGAGCAAGGGTCGAATTGTGGGTTTTGACTGGAACCGCATCGCGCGGCTACACAGCCACGTTCTGGCTCATAAGATCTCACTAACAGCATCGCGCTGTCACATTAAAGCATCACATATGAACTCACTAACGGCATAACGCCGTCACATTAAGGCATATCGACATGCGTCCAACCAACCTCCTAAGTGAGTATACTAACAGAGAAATTAACTAGATCACGGAGGGTCGTGGGTTTAAATCCCATCTGGGACTCGGATTTTTTCCGAGTCTACGTTCTTTCCTAGAATTTCTTAATATAACATTTTCATTTAGGCAGCGTAATCCATGGCGCCCCATGATCCTCTCTCTGCCCGTATTGTCCGAGCCTAATTTAGCATTTTAAGTCCCCCATGAGAATTCTGATGTCCCTTCGGGGTGTGTGATCTAAAACACCTTGAAGACTGTCAGAATTCTTGTTTTAGCTAGTCAGTAGCGTTGTTGGTTGGAGCATAGCAGTTCATGAGGGTTACCTCTCTACCCTTAGAGTTGAAGCGTGCAGTGATGATCCTTGGCGACACAGGGACCCACTCAATTAGGCTGTTGCTGCTAACTTACTCATCATAAAAGCCACTCCCTCCGTGTGGGCATGCTGTTCGTTATAATGACCAGAGTAAACCAGCTGTTCTCCTGTTGCTAGTGTCATGCGACCAGCTCCATTCCATCTGCTTTCACAGATACTAAGCACCGCGATGTTATAACGACGCATTTCATTTGCCACTTGTACGGCGTTACTTGCCTCATACATAGTGCGGACGTTCCAGGCCCCTATCCTTGTTGTGGCCTTCATCGACAAGAGGTATCGGCCGTCTGGCTCCCAGCAGGATTTCACCAGATGGCGTCATGTAGCTCTCAGAGGAGATCTCTCCGCGAGTCGGGCTGGTCCTGCTCAGTACGGTTTCCGTTTCTGTAATCAATTTTATCCACTGCTGGGTGATTGACCCAGTCAGCTTCACCAGGGTCCCTGTTAGCCAGCACGTTTCAGGGTAGGTCCAGGCAGGCCTTCATGGCTTCCGTAACGGCCCGGGAAGGTTAACTCCCGGCCATACATCACCCTGCCTAGCAATCCCCTACTTGCCTGTTTCCACCTCCTACGACTTGGACGTGAGGATTGGACTTTAGGAGGCTCATGCAGCGAACTGTCGTTAAATTTTGATAAGTAAAGCCTGAACTCAAATTTCGAAAATATCGGTGTCGGCTGTTAATTTCAATTTTATTGGCACAGTGGATCAAGGCTTGGTTCTTGTGATAGCTGACAATCGAGCAATTCCATTAGTGACGGTGAAATGTAAGATCAAAGTTGTCCACTTAATACTCGAAGTCTAAATTTAACACAATTTAGCAACAACTTGTTACAACAAGAGAGTTTAACTTAAATTGACATCAGTTTTCTAATCGTCTGTTATCGAAGTAAGCTACTGGTGTGGTTAGTGTATCATTGATGTGATCAGATGAAATAATTGGTCTGATTAAACACGAGCCTAAAAAACCAGACGTCAATTTTTCAAGTTTCTGTCGTGGAAGAGAGAGAGTCAAAATTTCAGTTGTTGTCCAATAGTACGGTAGTACAACTGCGAGCTATTTCCTCAGTTTATTGACAAACAAGCAAGAGCAAAGATGTATTGCGCTGGTACAATGCAACCCTTATTTTCGTCAAACCTTAGGAATAAACAAATTTCATTCCCGTTTACTGGAAGAGGATCTACCTTTGGGACTGGTCTAAAAGTATTCTGGGTTGGGGGGGGGATCGTTTAATTTTCAGCTACCCATGGGGGTGGGTCATCCTGTTTAATTTGTAACAGGAATTGGTACCATTTGGCACAATCATAGTTAATAGAGGGGAATGGTTATGAAACCCGGCAAACATCAAAGGAGTATTGCAAAAAGCTAAGAAGTCTAACGGAATGAAGGAGGAGTCCCAGGGCAGGTGGGATGGCCAACAGAACAGATGGCCAACTTGTGTTTACATGCTCTTTGTCCCCAAGGGAGAAGGGTTCGGAATACATGTTCATCGATCTGGGACTCGCACTCTTGGGCGTTTACTGGCTATGTGAGCTCCAGCGCTTACCACAACCTTTTTCTAGACGGATCACTGTTTCACGCGAAGCGAGGCTAGAGGTCAAATGTGAAAGGTTTGCGGCCAAGTTTTCTTTTTGGGTATCCATAGAAGAGTAAAGGAAAAAAACTTTATTTTAGGTGATTTTTTAATTTTAAGTGTAAACAATTCTACTATTTCACACTCATATATGATTTTGTTGGATTATGTTGCCAAAAATGTTTTATAGGGGGTGGGCCATGTAGCTTCAGCCCTCATTTGGGGTTGGTCACTCAGTTATGTGTAGAAGAAGGGGTGGGTCATGTGTTTACTAAACACCGTATTTTCAAATGCTCCGGCCCACCCCTTCTCCTCTATAATTTTTGACTAGTCCCTTAGCTTAGTTCTTGGAAAGTATTCCGAATCTGAAGAGGAACAAACTCAATTGCCGTCTTTCTCAACTTAACTGATCTTCGTCAGGTAAACATTGAAGACAGACGGACGAAGAGTTAAAGTAAGACTGAATTCATGGATCGTACTCTCGGACACAAAACAAAGGTGGCCTTTGTAGAGAGGGTGGTTCGACTGCAGGTGAATCATGAGTCCAGTATGAAAATAATACACTATGCAAATATCTAATGCCATCGCCAATCAAAAAATCCCATTACATTGAGAGAAACATTATCACGCTCATGAACAAATTTTAAGGAATTTGATCTAAACTTTACTTCGAAGATTTTCACCAATGACATTAGCTACAACCGTACGTTTATCACAATCACCAAGGCTCAAAACAATCGATGGTCCATAACCTGAACGGCATGTATTATGATCCAACGAACAAGAACAAGCATTGATTCTGAATGGTCTCAAGGCTTTAGGTCATGTAAGTCCAGATGTCTTAGGGGCTATACTATACCAGGGAAATTCACAAATAGGAATAAAATACCTCACAATTCTTAGAACCTCTTTTCGTTAAGCAGCTCAAGTTCTCCTTAATTAAATTTGGCAACTTTTTATCTCTTTTTGTCTGTTACAAACAAAACAACCTCGGATAAAAATGAACGACACGAGGCTATTTTTAGCTTGTTTTTTAGCTGGTCAAGCTAAGATTAAGCCAACAAAAATATGTCAAAACGTTGTCCAAGACTATTAAAGAAAAACTATTTACCGCGTGACAACATGCAGTTGAAACTTTTCATTGGTAGTAGCGTGGGCTTGTAAAAAAAATAATCTTACATCCAAAAACTTCGCGTGACGGGAGCCTACATACGTTTTCCTCAGCTGTCCTTTGCTAACCTAAACTGCGACTGTTCACGGGAAAATTTCGCGTATCACTCCCAAAGAAACTGCATGCGAGATTAGGTAAGGATTCTTCCTGAGGGCAAAGCCCGTGTCTTCCAAATATACATTATAAAAGCGACTCTTTTGACGTCGTAATGCCATCCTTTAGCATCGGTGTGAGTCGTCTCAGGAGCTAACGGACCAGCCTTTCACGAGTGTCTACATTGTCAGTTCTGGGGGCATAGTATATATGAGAAGTAAAAAAATAAGTTCACGATAATCTGAAATATACGACTGTCTATCGATTTTTCGCGGCCACCTAACGATTGACCCATCGCTTGATCGACTCCTGCCACTCCATATCTTCTTCGTCTGTTCGTACAGTGTCGTCGTCGGTTTGAATGTAACTCTCGTCATCTGTCGTCTGAGCACGCGACGAATTCTTGTTATCCACTCGGTGAGCGTTCGAGTCGTCTTCGTCCGTGTCCGTATCCAAGTCGGAACCTGCTCGGCGACCCTTCGGGATCTTTCCGCTTCTACTTGCTCCGTGAAGGATGACTTTCTCCGACGGTTCTGCCATGACGATGTCGCCATTAGTCAGACTGGAGTTTGCTCTCTCCTCATGGGACTCTAGGGACTCTCTTATCTGGTTCACTTGCTGTTCAAGGGCCTCTAAGTCTGTGTCATTTGTGTTGCCGTTTGGAAAATTGGTAATTTCATCTTCATCTTCTGTTAACACAAAGCAAAGTAAAAAGCTATTAACGCCTTAGGACTGTTACATACAAGTTCGCTACCCTGAGGATTTGATGACAAAAGACGAGAACAATGCTAAAACGCTTGGAAAGCACAGCACCCTCTATTTTTAGATTCATCCGCATCAAAAGCCAAAAACATCAGCTGACACTTTAAACACCGAGAATCTTATAAACACGTACCCGAGTTAAGCTCTCTGACAAGCGAAGACATGGCACTAGTGACATTATCAGCAGCCA
Source organism: Catalaphyllia jardinei (assembly GCA_022496165.2). Classification (NCBI taxonomy): domain Eukaryota; kingdom Metazoa; phylum Cnidaria; class Anthozoa; order Scleractinia; family Caryophylliidae; genus Catalaphyllia; species Catalaphyllia jardinei. Next base: position 21,365 of record JAEMPF020017102.1, on the reverse strand, counting down.
ATAGAAGATCATCTCTTAAGTTCCTACTGGTTGCGCGGTCACCAAATGCTTGCTTAATGTTGCCATCCACTCCACTAAGCGGAGGAGGTTCCGAGCTTAGACCAGGTTCAACGGTAGACGGAGAGACCGGGGACCTTCCAAAGTCTAAAGGAGAAGCGGAGTCCTCCATTCTTTGCGCTTTGGGACTCCTTGGCGGGCGGGGAGATCCTGCCTGTAAAACAATGCAAAATAAAGTTGAGAACAAACCACCACTATCAAACTAGACTTTCATGGCCAGCACATAAACATTCCAGATTCGCGTCAGCTGAAGAAGTTGGAAATTGATATCAGTTGGCATTCCTATACGCCATTATGGGAGAAAAAGCAAAAAATTTAAATTATAAAACTTGGTGCGTGCAGGGAGCGATGGGAAAGGGGAACAACAACATTTATTTATACCAGAGAGAGAAAAATATCGAAAAATACAATAGTTTGCAAACTCAAATATGGTATAAGCTACCCAGAATCACCAGGAAACTATAGATGAAATGGCAGCTAATTACAACATAAAAATACTACACTTTGCTTTTCATGTCAACAGGCGCTTTTTATTTCCTTCTAAATCTCCGCATGCTTTAAATGACAAGAGGAATCTTTACGTCAAGATTTAGGGAAGAGGGATAATGTCGATAAAACATTTCCTTGTAATTGCCAATCAACCCGTAAGTCTGAATCAGTATGCAGATGGAAAGAGCATAGAGTGGTATGCGAGTGCTACAAAATTTGGGGCTCAAACTGCAAATGCAGGCTTTCCACAAGCCAGAACAGAACAGTGCTTTCCATTATAACCTAACAAATTCCAGGCATTCTAAGTGACACATTTTCAACAGACAACAATGCGTAACATGCGCCACATAACGTACTACACGCCTTGAGCGTTTTAAAAGTCTTTTCCTTTTGTTTCGTTTGTTCATTGTTTTACGACTGCTAACTACCTGAAGATGACGACATGTTTCCTAATTCAACGTAACAACATACTTACATCTATTTATATTTTTTCTTTGTATTTAAATATGAATGAAATATTTACACCTCTGTTTTCCCGTTAAAAACTACACCATTTTTAATGAAAAGACAAATAACATGTCACACAAACGCAATATCAAAGACAAAAAAAAAATCACAAAACGGATTTGCGTAATAGCGTTGCCATAATTATTTTAAAGGCACCCAAATTACACCTACTTCGCGTTTAAGTCAAAGCACCAGACGTTTAAGAAATTTCTAATTACTTGCTATTTACGTCAATCGTTAGCCAAAACTGACAAAGGGGTAACCACGTCCTAATCTTACGCGAAAACTCCCAAGCAATATCACAAATTCACTTACGTGCTATTGTTAATTAACGCACACCTCGTGCAGAAAAGAAAGAGAAGGATTTAATTGCGGTGCGACCACAGAATCACAATGCTCAAATCATACTTAATGGATTAACTATGCTCTCGCGAAAGGCCAAGTTCACAAAATTGTTGCGTTGTGCCATTCTGTGGAAGACTTAACAAACGGAAAGAAAATACGCGCGCTTTAAAACTTCACTTCATTTAATTTTCCTGTTTTATCCTTTTGTGTGCCGAAGAACCCGAAAAGATAAATTTGAAAACAAATGTGGCGTCATAACGTGTTCAGTGTTAAAAAGGTCAAGTTAAAAAACACACGAGTCTTAATTAAAACTGCTCCTAGTGTAAAGTTCCAATTTTGTCCTTCAGTATGGTGTGTCCGGAAGCACGCACCAGGCAGTGTACTCCACAGATGATCACGTTTAAGAGACGACACTACATGAGTTTATGAGGCCACGCCACGTGATAGGTGCAGATTCCAAGTGGTTTATTTTAGGCTTGGCATACATGTAGCGTATTGCATATGAGGACCAAAGTGGTTAACCGGAAGCTTCAAAATATACGACCAATTAAGGTATTCGTTTGTCAATTTTTAGCCCAGTTTAGAATCAACAAACCAAACGCCCTACAGTTTCACTGAATGCACAATTTGTTAAAATTTCTTGTCGCTTTCGAGCCTGCTAAAATGTTTAAATCATTGATTTTAAATGCAACTGAAAAAATGTTGTACTTTTGTTCTCGCAATGCATGAAAGAAGTGTCGGAATTTGTCCGGCGACTTCAACAAGTTTCTTTCCCACGGACCAATAATAGACCCCTAGATTCATAAATTCTCTCTGACTTGTAAAATGCATAATCAGTGTCAGTTAAAATTCTAAACTCACAACGTAAAAACCAAGTCAAAGTTCTTCCAAAACAATCTAAATATTGTACAGCGAGTTAATGAAGAATAAATCGTTAATCGCATTTAGAAATACCTAGATAAATAGTTCGTTATTCCGATAAGGATATACATTTCAAAAAAACCAAATAATATATTTCACGACCGGACATGACGAATATGTTACAAAATATTTACGATAACGGCCTAAATACCACTTTAATATTTCTGTATGCAGTTCATTGATGTGACGGTCGAGTCTAGGTTGAACAAGTTCTGTCGATAGAAAATCGAACAAAAAATATTAGAGGAGGCTTGCAGCTGTTAGCATGCCACTGACAATTTTTGACCAAATTTGAGTAGAACAAGAAAATACGAGAAAATTTGAACTAAATTTTACCAAACAAACGAACACCTGTCCACTGGCGAAAGAATTTATACGAGCGAGAAAAGTTTTCTCAACTCTTATCCAGTCTTGGAGTCGAAGAGCGTTATGCATAATTTATATCGCCCAAAAAACGCCGCCCGTACATAATTTATATCGCCCAATAAACGCCGCCAGAACAGGGAAGCACATCGCGAATTTCCCTTTTTTAAGGAATTGATAATGTAAAACAACAGCACTTAAAAAACAACAAACCGTTACCTTGAAGGAATTAAATGTAAAGGGGACCGCATCATAAGAACACCCTCCAAACTCCGACAAAGTCCTTGTCACTGTGCACGAAACGCAGGGCGCTTCAAACTTTGAGGAAAACATGGCTAAAACGTTCGTTACAACGAAGAAAAACAACGTAGAAGACAGCGCCTTGTTGTCGTTGCAAAAGCTGACAAATTTTCGCATCGAAACGAGCTTCATCTCCATGGCGAAATGGTTGTGATGGCAGTGAAAGAAGAGGACGGCCCACTCAGTTGTACTTGGATTTTTATTCAAGCAAACAAGAACTACAAACTCCACATATATAGCACGTTTTCCAACATGACGCAATAGACAGTCGAATATAGAACAATGCAATAAGTAGGTTTTGTGTGATGCCGAAGAAAGATAACAAGTCGAATAACTCTTACACCATTTTGTTGTCGTTTGAACCAATATCTAGTATCCGCTAAAAGATTCAAAGTTAATTTTAGAACAGTTAAATAGCGGTTGGACACAAAAGTTTCAAGAGCTTTATTATTTTGGACCTTGTAGTTAAATCTTTACCCCACCTAAACAATCTAATCTCAGCCGAATAAGGGCTGAATATTTAGAATATCTGACAAAGCCGAAGACTGGCAGGGGATCCAATGGTTCTGCCAGCATGAAGAAAAACAGCTGTCTTTAACAAGGAAAGGAAATAAGTCTACCGGAGAAGGTAAGTCAAAACTACACTACTTTTTCAATTAGGAGTATCATTTTTCTCTCTTTTTGCTCGGCGACGCATGACGCCTGAAAAAATCCGGAAGGGAACGCGCCCGCTGGCACGTATAGATTCCGATTTTAAAAAGTCCTCTAAATTAACAACTTGTTGGACTATAATAAATGGCCTGACTTGACAAAAATTTCTACCTTTGAACTACGACACCTTAACAGCTGCACTCGACGTAAAACAGTGAAAATTGCGGAACAATTCCTCGGTGAAGACTGAAAAAAGAGTAAACTTCACATGACAACCCGGAAAATCTCAAATTTAACAGACTTCTAAGACACATGTATTTCTTTTTTTTTTCCTCGAGTAGAGTGAAAGATCTATTACAGTGTAACTCTTAAGTCGTCTGTTGGATTGTTAGTGGTCTTGAAGTGCACTAACATCCAATAATAAACTGAAGCACCTTAAGTTCCTGTACCAAGATCGGAAAAGAGGTTTTAAATTGGTTCTACTCCTGAAATTAAGCTACGATACAACATTGTCATCTCTATATGATACATCTTAATTAAGTCTGTGTATTTTTTTTACAAATTCTTGCTATTTCTGCATATTTTTCTTCTACTTTTTAATTCAGGGACTTCTTTTTTTTCGGCTACTATACTATGCAAGTAGTATCTATGATAATGTTTTCACAACTTGAGATCTGGAGAAAAGAATGCGCAGGAATTGTCGAGATGTCGAGTTCTCGTCAAAAGTTACTTCTCTAAACCAGTATCAGTTCCATTAGAACGAGCCTCTCTTAACCTAATTAGCTTGCGGCAAGCCAATAAGTTAATGTAACTTAACCTGGAAGGCAAAATATCGCGACAATATCAGACATTTTAGAGATTTGTTACGACGCCAATCGATTTGAATCTTGAACAGCACCCAGCCAGCTGTCCTGGGAAAGGAATTTCGCCTCACTGGATTTCGCAACCGCAGCAATTCGATGTTTCATCGAGTCAATATCCCCAGGTGATAATTTCCGCTTTTCTCGTCGTCTTTTCATCAGAAATTCTATTGATATGGGAACGAGAAATAGATCTTCATCATGCTGTGAGGCCATAATGGCGGCCCAGGCAAAGAACTTAACGCCACTCAGCCACCCGGGAACCTCCAGCACGCCTGCATGTGATTGGCTTTCTTAAGAAACGTTCCATATTATGCATTTTAAAAATGTTTCAAGGTCGGTAGGGAAATTCCAACATTGACTACGCTTAAAAACGTTTCAAATGTCGAATTAAAAAAAAAAGATTTGACGTTTCAAGATAAAGTGCAGCCTTAAATTTAAGATGATGATTTCGTTCACTCGGCTGAACGGGACAGAGTCTATCAAGAGAACTAGGGCAGAACATGGAACACAAGCTAAAGACAGAGTCAAATGGGCTAGTTCCTTGTTTGCTCAGTAAATATGAAGTTGTTCTCTCAGCGCAATGGCACATGCAACTAGTTTGATAGTTCAGTTTGATAGGTTAGTATAGATGAGTTAAAGGCATACTATGGATGTAGAAGCAATAAATCTATGTAGAAATATGAGACATCGGCGAACAGCGCTTCTTTTATTCAGTTTAAAAAAGCTTGTATAACTCAATGGTGTTGTTTCTGAGGTGTATTCGGTCGAGTATCTCGCCTCCATTTACCATTGGTTTCCATTACAGTCGAAAAGGGGGACGTATCTATTGGTTTGAAGATTGCACCCAAGATTTGCTTAAAGTAGCCAAATATTGACAATATCGCTCCCTGCATAATCCAGTTTTTAGTCGAATATTACACCGCATAAGTTGTCTTCAGAGGGAACAAAAGCTAAAAATAACTTGGGTTCAGAAAGAAGCCAAGGGCAGCTAAACTACTGATTGTATCTGCTAAGCGAAATATATCAGAACTAATATCGAAACTAACTTAGTTATTTATCTTTCACCTTTTACAACTTGTTTGTTTTTCCTTGCAGAAATCAAACAAGAAAAGCGGAATTTTCGAGCTACAACAGGCACATAACCACAATGCTAAGTAAATAATTTCATCCCAGAGACCACCGAGCAAAGCTTCAGTTGTGTAGTTTCGGATTTACTGCACATCCTAGATAGCACCAGTGTGATTGAAAGCCGCTGAAGACTATTTCCTAGTGGTGCTGTTGTTTACGTAATGCAAGAGAGTTTTAACTTGAAATTCTGGCGTGAAGAGATCATTCAAATGAAACCTACTGACCACTTGTTTCATGCTGTACTGTTTTTAAATATAAATATGATTTTCTTCCTTTTGAAGATCAAAATGGTATTGTGTGATCATTTAAATGAAAGCAACTGAGCAGTACTTTTAGTTGTAACTTGAAAAAAGCATTTAACTTTTGAATCGTAGACTATAGTTAAAAGACGGACTGGTTATGAAACAACCTGGCAAAGTTCTTTGTAGTATGTTTTAATTTTGTTGACTATTTTGGGGGTTGACCCAGCGCAAAACCGGGCAAAATACAAAAGGTCGTTATGTGTGCTCAAACGACTGACCAGTTATGTAATTCATGCCTGTGAGCGTATAACAAAAGATGTGTACGGTCAAGGAGCTTCCAACATATATCTTAGCTTGTTTCTTTGCTTCTTTGATGTTTACCGAGCTTCTTAACCATTTCCCTCTATTAACTATGCGTAGACGAAAGTATATCATGTGTTAATACAACGGAAACAAACTGAGCAATACTTTAAGCTGGCACTTGTAAAAGGCATTTCAACTTTTCACTCGTACAGGAAACCATATTGTGAAAGAAACTGAGCAGCACTTTCAGGTGGCACTTAATAAAAGCGTTTCTAATTTTTCAGTGACTCGCTGATCCCAACTGTATGACGATTAATACAGTCTTTTATCTAAAAGCTACTTTAAGGTACGGTGGAAGCTATCCAAAAAGGTATCAAGCAATTGGTGCAAAGAACGTTGCTGTCTTTACAGTTGGTGTATTCAACTAAACCGGAGTTTAATATCGGCTTTGCATTGTTCTTAGCAAACAACACAGGAAACGAATTAACAGACCTTCCTAGACAAAAAGAATATCGAATTCTTAGTACGGTAATGTCAATCAGGAAATTAGGAAACGAATACAAATCATCTGAGATCGTGATGGTGTTAATAATGGTGTAGTAATACTGTTGCAATTATAGTGTGGAGTGAGATGTTTCCCAGCACTCCCACACAAACAATCAATAATGAAGGATCGCACAATGCTGTTGAAGCACAGATAACTCACACACTTCCAACTGATGCCATGACGATTTCAATCATCGCCAGATTGATTTCACTATCGAGACTAAACATTTTAAACAGTTGCTCAACGTCACACAGCTACGATTTGATCACGCATATTCCTCTGAATTTTCAGAATCCAAAAAGAAATTGAACTGCCCGCTCCAGGCTCTTGGTCAGTGGGGACCATCGAAAAAGCGGGCGGGCGACGAGCGGGGTCTGGGAAAGAAAAGGAGAGGTCAGGTGATCCAGTTCGCCAGCATTTAAAAACGATCTTTAAGAAACAGAGCATGTGAAAACGAAATCTTTCAAGCATAGCAGATAACTACGATCACGTGACAACCATTTTGTTGCTTATATTTATTTCACTTCATCTCAGAAAGCGTTTGATAACATATTAATTTACTATTCAATTCACGGCACTGAAACTAACGCTTCCATAAACCAAGCTCAACTTTTCTTACCAGTGTGCATGGCGCGGTTACCTTTCTTTCACCAGTCGAGGAATCAAACACCGTTTGACTTAGTTTAGTATTAAAACAAAACCAGTTTTGAATCGATCCGAGTTGAACCAAATTATACCAAACCGTCCAAGTAGGACCGAACTAGGACGACTTAGCCAAATCCATCCGAACAGATCCGAACTAGTCCAAACCTCTCCGAGTACAACCGAACCAACCCCGAACGAAGTAAAATCCGTCCGAACAGATTCAAACGAAACAGACTACAAGCTGACGTGTCAACTTTCGGATTCCTCGTGCTATGTTTTGATTGGACAATAACGATCGGAAAATTTGTCGGAACTTCAACAAAGACTCGCTAAGTCGGTAGTTGTTCCTCAACTGCACTCGCTTCGCTCACCCTGCATAGATTTACCTACACTGCATTGTTCTTTCTGAGATGGTTCTTAACAAAGCTATTATTTGTCTGGACATAAATTTAGCCATTCATCTTAACACAACACTATACATCTGTTTATCATATTCTACCCAATCTCCTCATAATCTGTATATTTATCATTTCCAAAAGAATAGCATATTAACTACTGCTTATCATTCATAACTGCCCTAATAACAAAACACAATTTAATTGTGGAAAAGATCATCTAAAACAATCTCATGATAATATTTTTGTTCCATTTCCAAAAAAATACATAGAGCGAAACTATTTGTATCACTCTTAACCTTAATTCTGATGACAATTACAAAACAATAAAAATAAAAATTTGTCGGTTTTCTTGACGAAGACGTCAATAAGAACAATGCTATTTGATGTCATTATAAATCACGCGACCGAATCTCGATGGTCACGTGGCAATATTGTTTACAATTCATATATATATACTCTGACTTCGCCTTATATCGCTACACAGAGGGGGTGATATTTTAACTTAGTATTATTACACAATGAAATGCAACCATCTTGTAATGTTAAGTTATAATACAAAACGGGGACTAAGAAAAAATTCATTTGAAACGAAATAATAAAAAAGCTTCAATACACAACTAAAGTGTACACCGATGTCACGAGTATATCTGTCTGGTAGCGAAAATGTTACAAGAAACATTGAATTTTGGTTACAACATTAAGGCTCATAATTTCTCAACATCAAGTTATTATTTTTCTTGGGGGAGGGGAAGGAGAGGAACCACAGGTCAATTCTCTGTATCGACTTAAAACAACAGTTAATTCACGAACCCTGGACAAAAATCACTTTACCTTTCTACAGCAATGTTTTCAGTTGCTTTAGCGACCTACTTCAGCCTAGTTTCCCGAGGGAAAAAGTATACAATGGCGACCCAAGTAACTTCACTAAACATTAATTTGCGTGGTTGATTCGTCCTCCATTTGTTTATATTTTTCATAATACTTTTTCAAAGTAATCCATGTTTAAATTGCTGCCTTATACAGAAACTTCGCGATTATCCCTGTCCTAATTAACTTTCAAACGAGCATCAGCAATCACGGCTCACACTTTTAGCAGCAAGGAGTGTGGGTGTGGGGTGTCACGCATAGCAGTTGGTTGCTTGCGTCGTCACGCAACACAGTGTTACGTGACGGCCCAAGCAACGGTTTTACATACAATGATCTTCTAAAATAGGCTCTTATATTATCTAACAGTTGAAACTGAATATCTTCTTGTCTTGAGATCAGATGTTTTCTGCCTGCAAGAGACAGAACAAAGTGGATTAATAAAAACAAAAGCATGAATTCTACAAAATTTCGCACATAATTTTGTTGACGTTTCGCCAATTTTTTAGTAAAATGTTTCCAAGTGTTTCTGACTTTAAAACTAGAAATAAAAGTAAAACAAGAGCAGTAGGCTGGATGCAAACGTAGGAACACAACACAACCAAGACAAATGCTGTTTTACTTTCTTGTTTCAAATCCTCGTTTTCAGATGGGGCCAAAATACTTGTGTGATTTGCTCAAGGCAAATAACTGCCTCAAAAAGGCGTATTCGTTAATCCACTTTGTTCAGTCTCCATTTACAGTACTATCAAGATTTTCGACAACTTGGTGTGGGCCAAACTGGCATAAGCCCACACCAAAACCATCACCTGAATGAACAAGGAAGCAAAACGACACACTTAAATCACCAGCGCCTCCCCCCCCCCCCCTCCTCACAAAACTCCGCCCCCCCCCCCCAATCCCCAATGAAGTAGGTTAACTTAGCTTTTAAATCTTCAGTTTCAGCGCTCTTGGAATCTAGTTTGAAAATTGAGCCAGTGGAAGCATTTCAAAGCACTTAAGCGTAGTTCGCACTAGCGACATTACGACACACACACAACGACATCAGAAGACCGTTATGTCGTTATTGGCGTAATAGCAACATAACAATAAGAACATAACAACATAAGGAAAACCCTGATCGTTTCCTGATGCATTTATGTTGATGTTCACATTGCCGACATAAGTGATTATATCTCTATGTCGTCGATATCGTTATGTCACTGCTGTGAACCTTAGGCCTTACTGTTTACACAGCAAGCCACAAATCTGATTTACGAAGCTCTCATCAGATCAGATCCAGCTAAGAACAGTTTCCTAAAAAAAGGCTTTTGTATTTAGACAATGCTTAGGATATTTCTTTTCCTAAGAGAACTCTATAAATCTGTCTCCTGATCTCTCACAAAGTTACCAAGTTTCCTCCTTTTCGACAATATATACCTTTAAATACCTCTTTTTCATAGTAATGGAAAAACTCATTTTATTTAATCTAATTATTAAGCCAATAAATATATTAACACCCGTTACATTGTAGAAGAGTTATTATCGTTCACGGTCTCACAAGGTTCAACAGCATTCTTTTAGTTCGTCTCTTCTGTTTCAAGTCAAGCCAGGTTTTTCCTTGCCATTTTTCCTCATGCTGTGAAGACAATTGTTTGGCCTTTTTCACGGCTGTCTTATAAAGATATTTTTGAGCATCCCAATGAAACGTGTGACTATTCAGCAGTCAACGAAAGGCACGACTATATTATATAAAGTAACAGAAGAACGTATTTATCCCAGAAGCCTACGAAAAGCGTGACAGAGCTGGCCAACAAATCGCGTGACTATAAAGACCGAAAGCGTGACTCCCCAATAAGCCACAAAAAAAGCATGACCACAAAGCAAGCTAGCGAAAAGCCCAACTATTCCATAAGTCAACGACACTGCACTTCAACAGAACTGATATCTGGATCAAACACAGCACCTGCTATCATCAGAATCACAGATCATCCAAGTACGTAGAAAGAAGAAAACCACGTGAATTACACCATTATGTGTCTACACCAACAAATCACCGATCGACTAGAGAATGCCAAAACGTGAGACGTCTACACACTAAAGACCAAAACATAGTAATTACGGAAACTGAAAGGTGCACGCGCGCTTTAATCAAATCTTCTCAGGCCAATGAGCGTCTAATTACTGAATACAATATCAAGACATCGCGTAGCCAAGGGACAAGGATGAAAATCATTGACCTAGTGAGGAATGCAATATTGATGGACCTACGATTTCTCCGAAACTGACTGACTGACGGAGCTTACTACTGCATTACGACCTATTCCCAGACTGGCTCTTAGTAATGACGTCACGACTTCATTGTCCGTGGAAATCACTCACAGCCGTGACTTCGATCAGCACGCGACGTTTCTGGGGTTTGCGTTACGTGAGGCCAACGAATGCGAAGCATACTAAGTGACAATATAGACATAGCTATACCAAAACAGTACTAGTCTAAACAATGCACGGACGTGATCGTTTCAACGAAACCGTGTGTGTGTGCTTTAAACATGACGTAAATCAACAATCGTTAGAAAACTAAAATACTCCCGGGAAGGTTTTCTTAAGTTATCTTTATAAGTGAACTTAACGTGATAGGGTCACCGTCAAATATCTTAAGCGAAACTTGTAACTGAGAAAAAGCTGAGACTAGTTCATCTCTAAACTATCAAAGAGAATGAATGGAGCCCAAAGTATTACATGCCTTTTCAGCATGTCTTCTGCATTCTCTGAAGTGTTGAACCACTTAAGAAGATACTTCAACCCATGTGCGTGACAAAATCGCAATTTAATAGTCAGCATGACTTAACTTCTACAATATCCATGTACACTTGCGGAAAACCTATGTTGATCAGTTCACACAAGCACTTACTTTGAGCAGATTCATGAGTCCTTCCAGCTGTACCATCAGTTCTCGGCGGCTCTCTTGCAGTGCAGACATGCGCAATTCTAACTCATCTTTTCGTTGCCTCAGCAACTTGAGTTCGGCCAATAGCTGAGGGTTTTGAGCGATCTGAGCCGCTGACCTCGAAGTCTCCTCATGTTCATCGCGCAGGCGTCGGATCTCTTTCAGAAGAAGCCTGTTGAACAACGACAATTTTATTACGCAATTGCGAGTATTCTGACCAATTTTTTTCGATTTTCGAGCCGAACGAGTGCCGGTTTCATCTAGCAGTGTAAAATTTCCCACGAACGCTGGTTGCTCGATTGCTACATCAATTATTCGAGTATTTGATGGCTTTGTAGCTTAACTTTATTTCCGCTGGAACTTTAGAACGAGGCTTCCAATGCCTAATGCCGTAATAAAGCGTATTTCTCATTTCAGAGGCTCGCAATGCGTACATAATTTAATCTACTAGCGATCAATCACAAATGGCATTCTCTGATTGGCTACGCTACTCACTATCTATTCTGTGATAGGTAGTGAGCAGTCTGCCACTGTTAACAAAATGGCCGCCGCTACTTGCCGATTTCAAAGTGTCTGTGCAGAGGATTTAAATAAAGTCTTGAACGACCAGTAGATTTATATTAAAACGATGAGATTATTCGCTCTCGATTTCTGTGTGATAAAAACCTGAAGCTTATAATCTAATTGCTTATTATACGCCTAAATAGGGGCCATAGACAACTGCCACATAATACTATGAGCAAGGAATATACCGAACAGGTTGAGTTCCCTAACGATATGAAACTAAAGGGTGGACAAATTGACTTTGGTAGATCGGTGACTTGGTTTAGGCATGATTTCTTCCCAACCCTTTCATGCACTGGGACTGTTTTTTCTCTCTCTCTGGACGTGTGAATGCAAGAAATGTTTTCTCCATCTAACATGGTTTTCTTTCTCAGCACACTGAACGTGTGGGTAATTTGTTTTCGGCAGTGGTCGGGTGCATAATTTTTTTAAATTTATTTTTTTTGGAAGTGGGGGGGGGGGGGGGGGGAGTGGTGGTTACAAGCATGGTCGCAGGTTATTTTATTTCGAACATCCACCACCACCCTATCCTCAAAAGCCCAATGGTGCACCCCTACTGTGTCCAAATCATCACTGAAAAGATTTAAGACACGCACCTGTTTTTGTTTTGCAGGGTCTGCATCAGCTCTCTCTGTTCCCTGTTGGCGTCGATGCTCGACTGACTCGGTGACTTGCTTACCTTATTAGCAGGTTTCTGGCGCTAAAAGCAAAGAAATACAATCCAGTGAGCCAATCATAAATCAAAGTACTTAGCTGACGAAAAGCGCGGGAAAAACGCTCTAAAGGTGGCACTAATCTGTATTGAACGCGATTCATCTCTTGTACATAGAGTGTATCGACTTGTATGAACGTATCCCCTTCATTCTAGTCTTGCTTGATTCATTAAGGAACTACCGGCAGTATGCGCTCTTGCCGGTCACTTGATATTTTACAGTAGTTAATTTACCCACAAAAATAATAACATAACCGGGAAAATGAAAGTTTGATTTGAAACAAAAATAACAAATATCAATAACCACAGCGGGAGCTTATTCAGAATACTATTTCAATTCTACTCTACAGTTTCTGTGCATTTCTTTCACTCCATCTGCTAGTATAGAACAATTACTGATTCAACAAGATAGTAATCTCTAGCTATTTCACCTCCATTCAAAATTTTTGCAACACAAAGGGCGTTGTTAATCTTGGGCTCAAAAAGATGAAAGAAGGAAAATATAAAATTTCCCAATTTAATAACGAGTTTTATTTACACAGTCAGCATTTTTTTGAAAAATCCCATTGCCAAGTGTAATAAAACTACACATAAAAGATTTCTAAATTTAATTAATGAATTCTATTTACACAATCAACCCGTGAGGGAGAATCAAATTGATATGTGTTTTATCTACACCAAATCGACTTTTACTTTTCGTAAAAGATAGAGAGCATTTTTCTTTTCTCTTCTTTTTTATCAGCAAAATTAATTATGACTACACAGCTTCATTGCATACTTACCGAATTCGCCGCAAGCCTGTCCATTGGTGGGCAAAATACAAAAAGATAAAGATGTATGGTTAGATAAGTAGAGGAAAGAATGCTACATGCAAGGAACAAAGCAGAGTCCGCGACACGAAGAGAGATTATTTTACTGATTCAAGCACCAGGTAGAAAATTGAAATTATCAAAAAAAAAACCTGCGGATAAGGTAATTTTATGTTGACCCTTTCACCGCATGAGTAAAATTAAGACTGCGAGAAAAACGCACGAGGTCGCAGAGCACGGAAATTTTCCAGCTGCAGTTAAACGCAAAAACCACGGAATGTAACCAAAAAAACTTGGCGGTTTGATCCTTTGAGGATGTCCATATATAACTGATCAGGAAAAATCTACACGCCGCAGTCAATATAAAGCCATCAAGTCAACAAATTCGAGTCATGATTTGACGAGCAAGCCACCATTGAATATAAACTGATCATGATCCGAAACTGATGATGTGTTTTCGTTGTATTCGTTTTCAAAAGTTCATTAGCGAAGAGGCAGTGTATTCAAATCGAAATCTGTCGTTGGTTGAGAATACATTAGACAAATTACATCTTTTCCATCAACACTGACTCATTCTGAAATTACTCTTGGCACGACGCGACCAATTTCGCATCAAATGTGGAAATAATTTGTGGCATTGTGAAGGGCGTCATTTATTTTATTGACAAAATAATGTAAAAACAGGAAAACGTTTTATTTTCTTTCTCGAAGGAAATTGACTTATTAAAATTACGGAAAGCGCGCAATATGTTTTTTATGGCGAAAAACACAACAAACGGTTTAGGTCAGTGGGATTTCGCCAAGATTTTTTTTCTAATTTAACACAGACCTTAACATCAAGCTTCAAATATAAATTCTCCTGCCAATTCATACATTCTTTCAATATTAATTATGAGAATTTCAGCGTACATCAAAACAATACAAAATAATTTCGCAACTAAGAAGCGAGAATGGGTGAAAAGGGAAAAACATTAATTCACAAAGAGACGAAGTAAAAAAAAAACCTCTCAGCTCAAAAATATTGATAATGTAGAAACACATTTTAGAAACTAGCATTAAAGCAGTGTCCCACAAAAGCGATTATTTCAGGCCTGCCCTGAAAAAGCTTGACAAAAATCTATTAATTCGAAGCTTGCAAATTAGGCCGCATTGATGTAAGGTGAGAAAAAAAAAATTAGGAATACAAAGTCTTGATCGTAGAGGAAGCAAAAACAAAGGCATTTAAACTGAAAGGATATTTGAAAGCACGCTGGACGACCGTGGTAAGCAAGTGCTATGCAACAAAAAGGAAGAAAATAAGAAAATAAAGCCACAAAGCAAGACAACTTATAACCATATATATGAACCTATTGCAGTGATATCTTCCTGATCGAGCTTCCCTGAAAGAATACGGCAGTTATTTACCGGCAGATACTAAGCCATCCCCAAGAACCAACCCAATCAGTAAGCCCACTGCATGTTTACGGGGTAAAAATATGGTTTTTTGTAAACCTCACTTAGCGTTCTACCCAGTCATGAAACACCGGCTTTATTAACTTACCTAGCTGCATATCTTGATATCAGCTTATGCTCATCATCCATTCTGGAATTAGACAACAAAAAAGCGTGCTCAAGACAACTGGGGATTGAACTACCGTTTGGCATACTGATAAATCTGTGTATCGTGCACAACAAATTCCACCCGAGAGACTTTGTCCACTGAGCTTCTCTGACTTACTCAAGGCGTGAGTGTGTTTGGGTGTACTTAGTATCGTTAGCGATCAGGTGCTAATAAAACATATCTACATATTCATAATGAGTTTCTCAAGGAAAGAGAAATAAATTCACTCACTTAAAGAAAACACGCATTGTTCGTTTCATTGGTCGAAGCATGTCATCGAAAAGATTATGTCAATTAACGCCACGGGGACTCAGCGCTGCCATACAATAAAACGATCAATTCATATCTGCAAGGTGTGTGGGAAATCCTTTTTCCCATGTCTAGCTAAATGAGGACAAACTAGAACTGAATAATAAACTACAATCTTACTGTTCGAGGCAGACACAAGTCTGCGAAGATATCAGATGAAATTCATGATCGTAAATGAATAAGCCGCGACGAAAGCAAGCCAGCAACTCTAACACGGATTTTGTTGAAATAAATCACTAGAATTTAAAACAAAGAGGTTTTTGTAACGATATACTCCATTACTTGTACATCAAAACGAACCAGATGTACTCCAATGTTTTTTATTCAATGTTTCACTTAAATGCCCTTCGAATCTTGAAAGTTCTTCACACTTGTCAGAAACGTCGCTCAATTCTCATTGCTCGCAGCAACGATTGAAAATAGACGTTTCATAAATTTTAAAGGATTGCATCCGCCGTCCCTGATTTCCATATGAAGGAAATGAAGTGAACCTTTCTTGCCAAATTAGAAGGAAAGAGACAGGCCAAAACATCACCCAATTATCGTTTTACTGTTCACTTGGCCGGAAAATGTCTTTTCTCTTTTAAAAATTATGTAAAATGTGAAATACCAAATTACTTTTTCCCAATATGCATTTTCATATTAACTCCCGCCACGCGCTATTTTGGTGGTTTCAATTTATGTAGTGACGCTATTGAATCAATGGCTTTCTAAGCAGTTCAAGCGGTTGTTTGCTTTTCATTTTACGTTGCTATAATAAGAGCACATGATCGTGCAACGAGCTCTAGCCAATCAGAGCAAGGTCTATATGAATGTTGTGCCGCGTAGCACTGTGAACACAAATAATGGAACAGAGAATTAATTCTGAAGTGCAAATTTAAGTGCTAATTTAACCCATGAATAAATTAGGGCGTTAGCCCTAGTAAAGGGAATCAGGGAACCACACGAGGTAAAGGAAAAATCTTTTGACCTCGGTGGGAATCGAATCCACGACCTCCGGATTAGATCTACCGTTACTCTGCCGACTGAGCTAATTCTCTTGAGTTAATTCTCTGTTCCATTTCTAGAGCAAAGTCTAGTTGGCCAATCCGCTGTAAGCCGAATCTAATATTCCTCCAGTTGAACCAACTTTTCCCGCGCTTGGAAACGGTTACCGTCGTTACGCTGAAGTGCTGTGATTGGTTCATTGCAGCACTCGTAGCCGCGCTGATTGCCTTGGCATGATTTCAATTTTAAGGCAGTGATTTCTTTGGAAACTCCTCTCTGAAAAAGTCGTTCGCTCTCGTGGATTATAACCGGGAAACGAGACACTTTTTTTAACTAAGCGTAAACGTCTACGAAATAAGTACTGTTCACTGTCAAAGTAACGACTTAATGAGTTACCAAGAGTCAAAAGACCAAACACTTGATCGTCGACAATTATACATCTCTGCCAACAACTAAATTACGAAAACCCTGTTGGGGGTTTAAGTCAGTCAGTGATACAAGTTCCATTTTAAAGTCAATCTTGGTGGGAAAAAAATTCCAACACGTTTCTAAGGTTCTAAAGGCAGACCGGAATATGACCGGAACATGTCATACCGGAATATGTCATATTGGATGTTTGTCAGAAAGATTGGCCGTAAAACTATCGACCATCGTCACTGCAGGATATCATTTTTCTTCCCGCTTCTTTCGGATAACAACTTTCGGTCGGGCGCTAATTCAACGGAAAGGTAAGGTGCGTATTGCATTGAGGGCCAAACCAGTGTCATTGTTACTGTCGGAATGGGACGGTGTGTTATAAAAACTCTTTTTTTAACCTTATCAGACACAAGATTTCCACTTTCACCTAACCCCTCACTTGACAAAGGCAAATATAAACCGAAAGCAATTTGCTCACCTTTCCTCCAAGTCCTCTGCCATTTTGGTCGGGTTTGATGAGGCGACGAAGGAGTCCATTGACTCGGGAGAAGTGGGATTAGAGACGTAATCCACATACTGATTAGGTCCAGACAGATCTGAAGGTAACGGAGGTCTGCAAACATAACCGGAACTGAGTATTTAGAAGAACAAAATCCCAAAGAATGTCCAAGGGTTTGGACTTCTGCAACGTAAAGAAAATTCATATCATTTTATCCTACGAAAAGTTTCATTCTTGGGTTCAGTTTATAGGGTGTTCTGTTCGTTAAGATGAAAGTTCTGTTACTACGGGAGGCTTGCAGAAGGCTCTTTACATTGGGAGCTAGGAGCTGCCATGAATTTTTTTGCATGATAAAACTTCGCATTACCAGAGGTGCCATGCACCAGCTGTAACCCAGTTTATCATGTATAACCAGGAGCTATGGCTCCTGATGTAACCACCATGCAGCTCTGAAGCTATCGCGCACCCCTACGTATCACGCATCACCACGTACGTATCACGCATCACTACGTATCACGCATCACTACGTGTCACGCATCACTACGTGTCACGCATCACTAAATATCACGCATTACACGTGATCTCTTTTTGTAACAGGCAATCGACCAATCTAGTTCACAAAGCCCATGTGCCTTTTGGTCAGCTACCAGGCACGTGGGCACTGGGAACGAGATTGGCAATCGACAATTTTCGAGTGAGGAACTTGAAGACATGAGTACTTAAAGAGACTGAAACTGTCAGTGATAATTGTGTCAAATATTGTAACATCAGCATATCGTCAAATGGCAAAAATCAACCTTCAAACAAAATTCTGTACATTGTCAACGTTGGAAAGCAACTTAATTCACAAATTAGGCTTTTTTTAACTTAAGATTTTGTTTGTTTATCTGCAAAATGCTCTGGCATAAATAAAATAATTGACACCAAGCTCGGGTAAAAAGAACTCGACTGTTGCCAAAACAACAATTGACGGGGCCAGCAGATAAAACCCACCATGAAATACCACCTCTGCCAATGACAACTGATTTGGATGCCAAATCTGATTGGGTAAGAGAAAAACACTGAAGCCTGTGACGTCATTAATCAAGTCGTTAACAAAAAGTGTTACTCGAGAAAAGGATTACAAAACATCGGCTTAAAAAACACAACAACTTTCAGAAACAAAGAGGAAGAGAAACGAATATCCTAACTTCTGTATGTGTCGATAGGTCGGGTGATGTTTCTAGCCTCAACACAGACGAGAGCGCTTTACATTGACCAAACAAACACTTTGTAACCAAACGCCTGCAGACAAAATAGTAAACGACTTTAAGCGAAACAACAGAAATGCGGCGAAAGTATCGTTCGAAGGCAAAACAGTTGCTAATAAATTGTATTTGGGTTTGTGTTTATAAATACGAAATAAATTAAATAAAACGGAAAGCGATGAATTCTGCATTTTGTTAAAATCAATGAGTTACCTTGTAAGGCATTCAGAAATAAAGTCGTTTTATATTTCCCCGGACTGAGTGTGCACAAAATTGTTCTGATAAATATACGTAATGCAAAGAACATAAAATAACATAACGACCAAGAAAGGGCACTCATAATCAAACGCGATCAAGTTTAGCACGAACGCTAACCGCTTTCAAAACGTTTCGTAACTAGAACCAACACACAGGACAAACACAAGTAGGAAAGCAAGAGAATATGACAATAGTTTTCAATGAAAACTGTTCACTTACGTGGAAGCAGCACCTTTAACACGAACTCTCATAGGACGAGTAAAAATGTAGCACGTCTGGTTAGCATTGGGTTTTAGCGTTATAAAAAGCCGCTTTTTCGAATGTGAGTCACTGCTACCACCACCACTACTACTACTGCTGTCTGTCGCAGAACTGGTAGAACTCGAAGAACTGGTCTTGCTAGAACTTCTAGCACTTGAACTCTTGCTTCCCGAACTGCTTCCGCTAGAACTACTAGCGCAAGAATCCATCTTTGGTCATTATTCGTCATTCATCGCAAAAATCTGGCCGTTCGGAAAACCAACCAAGCAATAAACCCATTTGTGCGCTGTGAAACCCATTTCAAACAACACAAAAACAACTCCGGCCTTGTTGAATCCGAGTGTTATCGTACTACGCCATGTCACAGGGTACACTACATAATAACATTATGTCAAGTTGTTATGAATTATTTATTACTATTTTTACCCCCTTCAGATTGCTATCAGATCAAGATTAATTATTTACCACATTTTGCCCAATCGCGGAAAAGCAGAATTCGCCAGAGTGCACACAATACTAACTGGCGATCAAACTAGAAAATATCGGCGTGTGTCTTTCGGGGAAAAGCAGGTTTTAATTTCAATTGGTTAATCAAGCAAAGTAGATATGCTATCCAGAACAGTCAAATCTTGAAAGAATTTTTCATTCTCGTCCTCAAACCCAACAAAGAAAAAAAAACTCACTTACTGGAGCGCAAACTTGTTAATTAAACATCAAATTCACTCGAGCGAAGAGATTTGCAAAGAATTGCGTTAAGTTACTTGTGAGTCATTTTAGGCATTTTACCAAATAATAGGTTATCAATGTTCTCTGAAATTCAGGTTAGCATCCAAACTTAGAACAGCACTGAAATGGGAATGAGGAGTAAGGGGACAGGGGGCGACGGGGGCGACAGGGGCGGGGGGTTGGGTGGCGCTGGGTGGGAGAAACTATCCACTTATTTCAAGGACATGTTTTCCTTGTAAGAACGACAGTTCGCAAAGAGTTTTCCACTCTGTTACAGCCGGTTGTAGCACCATAAAAAGCGCCCCAGGTTGGTAGGGGACTGTTTGGTATCCGTCTACTAATTCTTCACTTCAAATTTCAATTTTCCAAATCTATCAAATCTTCAATATTTCATATTTTCCTCAATTTAACCTATTCTTTGAGAAAAAAGATCTCTTTCCCAAAATGCCCAAAAATTTACACAAAACCGCCAAACAGTGATTAATGAAATAAGCATAGGGATTTAGCGTCGCTTGAAACGTGACCGAGATATTGGCAGAGAGGCCGTGTTAAGCGACGTCAAAACAGCCTTCACGTGTACCCCCGCCACGTACATTAGAAATGTCTCAAACCGCACAGTGTGTTTTAGACAATGTTCAGTTTAATATCGACTAGCTCACTCGAGCCTTCTGTAACTCAGTTGTAGAGCTGGGAAAACTCAGAAATCTTTACCTTCGTGTCAGCTCCAGGTTGTAAAAAAAAATTCAGCATTATCAGATAAGATATCTAAACCAGCGTTTGATTCATCTTATCAACTCCAACCTAAGGAGGATACTAACTTAACGTCAGAAGCCTGTCTTCTCAGTGTGTGGTCCATCTTAACACAAGGCGGATTAACTCTCAGGCGAGTTCAATTATAAAAACAAGTATCAGGAATATCTTTGTTGTTGTTGCGGAATGTTTATAGCTGTCGATGCACTTAGATATGTACAACTGCCTACTTCTCGAGCATACCACTTAAAATCAAATTATAGTACGCTTAAATATCCCACACTGGTGGGAGGCAGACCAGTTGGCTATTAAATTTTAACGCTCGCAAACTCGCAAAATGCGAGTTATTTTAATTATCATACATTGTACTCACTATCAGCATTCTGATTGGCCAAGAACCACCTGCTTATTTTGAAAATTCACGTGATTTTGTGGACAAGCATGATTAGGGTATAATCTGCTATCCAATTATATGTGCAGATTATATCTCGCGCAGTGCGCATGCGTAATACACCTTTGGCTAAAGAGCGCGAGCACTTGAATGGTTCCGAAAGATGCGGCCGCTTGGTGCATTTGTCCTTGTATTTTTAGAAGCACAAATAAAATCTACTCGCATTTCACACATATTTTCAATAAAACAATGTATAATAAAACAATAATTGGATGAGGTTTTT
>JAEMPF020017101.1:0-32790 GCA_022496165.2 Catalaphyllia jardinei | reverse complement strand
AACTGCTCATTGAGTAGCCAACTAGCTAGTCTAAACTTGTACATTAATAAATTATTTAGATTGAGTCAGTAGGTTTTGTATCATGCAATAATGTTTTGTACTTGTCAAGATGCACAATGCATGGCAGTAGAGATACAGGCATCCCTACCTCACGATTTGAGGAATCGATCAAATATTGATAATTTATATACGTGTTTCGAGTGAGACGTGACTGACTTAGGGACATTCACGCTAATTGTTTCTGCGCATCCTTACTGTGCACGCAAATCCACATGCCACGTCATGCCGGAGCGCGCGTGCTAAGTCATAAAATAAACAAATGATAGGGCAGATGGCCATTGCTAGAGCTTTGCCTGGATTTAACTGTCTTGGACGCTCTGTGACCCCTATTTTTCCTTCGATGGATCATTTTCTCTACTGATTTCCTACATTTTGGGAAAAGATGAAGAAAATCTATCGACTAGAAGTTTGAATTTTTGGCAAAATGCACCATCGAATTCCGTTCTTATTAGCTCTTCATGCATCTGTGCGGCGGTTTCAAATGCCTCTTAAAGGGTTAAATTTTGTGAAAACGTTAGCAGCATTTGAAATTATTTATGCAACAGACCCACTTCTACAAAATGTGACTAAGATCGTTTGCCTCTGTTGACTCACCTTCAATATTTTTATGTGTAAACCCCTGTAGACGGTGCTCAATTATATGGGACAATTTTTCGAAATCAGTATAGTTTACCACACGCTTTATCTCTGAAACGAAGACGGTGGCCCCAATTTTTTTGCATTTCTGGCACAAATAACTCATTATCTGCCTGCAGTAAAAATGTTTGCGCGAACATCCTTAAGTTAACTTACTGTAACTTACTGGACAGGTGCACAGTCTGGGGAGAGGGTTGTATTTTAACGGGAATTTTTGACTGTGCACCCGTCTGGTAAGTCGCATTTGTCACAAATGTTGTTTCAAGCTGTGCCGTAGTATGTTGGATGGTCACAAGGTGTGTCGGAAAGTTGAAAGCTCCAGCAGTGAGGCAAAAATCTTTTGAATTGGAGCGGAATGTTTGAAGATTTTTCCAAGCCAACCGGAAAAGGGGACTAATAGACTATCCTTCTTTGAGTTGGAGGGAAAAATTGAGCAGCGGATTTGAATTTTATTTCATTGCACGATTTTATACCTTGTTGTTTTAAATTCCATACAATGCCTAGTAGAATGCTCAAATTCTCAACGGCCCAATGTGTAACACAACACCGCGCACTTAAGTTAGTCACGTCTCACTCGATACACGTACATAAATCATTAATATTTGAACAATCCCTCGAATCGTGAGTTTGGGACACCTGTGGTAGAGAGCATATACCCCCACAAGAACAAGAAAGTATTAAACAGTAAATAACTGAGCATTGGGTCGTTCTGGGAAATATTAGCCTGAGGTTGTCGCAGTGTGGATCTCGGGCTGTCATTAAGGGTCATAACCTGTAACACCTGTTACGGCTAAGTACGCTTAATTTTCTCTTGATGTTACAGGTGAAATTGTCTAATAGAATTCACCCCCAAAGTAATAATTTTGTTACAGGTATGAAGAACAAGGCTACAGGTGACTAAAAACCTAACGACACCCCTGCATTGAAGTCCATATACAAACACCTGAGGGTCAGTATTCTCCAATACCGTTCAAGCAAGCTTAAGGTTGGTAGGCAATTTATTATAATTATTGCACTCTGAATTACATGGCTTTGACTGTTTTCATAGAAATGGTCCTTGAGGCAAAGTCTCGACCTTGAAAGAACCTATCAGAAGGCTCAGATTTACCTCAAGTGAATGTATAATTTAAATCATAATTCTATTATTAGATATTTCTTTGTGAAAAATATCTAAAATAAATAAATCAGCTGATTTGAAAAGTACTTTTATCAGATGTACATTAATTGCTGTGATTTTACAATTTGAGGAGCATAGAGGCATTTTGTTTGCGCATGCTCCGCAGAACGTATTTTGATGTGACTAACCACTGGTATGCGCCTGCTTTGCGTGTACGCAAAATGGTGATGTAATGGTTGAGACAAATGTTTAGGTAAATATGGAAGTAGCCTTTTTTTTTTCTTTGCACATTGAGAGAAAGCGGCAGAAAATCAACCAAATGGTTTTGTGGAGTCTAGTAGAAAGTCCCAACCAAATCCGTTTCAGAAGGTCAAGGCCTATACAGCCGTTTCTAGTCTTGTTTTCAAAAGGAATATTTGTGAAGGATATGTTGCAGAAGGCCATTTCAGCACAGACGTAATTAAAAGCTATTTCATCATGTTAGAGCTGCCTCAAGTAACTTGTGAAATATTCGAGGTTTTTTCCCGGGCTATAAACGTTTTTTATCGCTTAAACTACTAGCGCAATAATCCTCGAGCAATTGTGTCAATCGGAAAATAAAATTTCGCCCAAGTTTATTGACATGACCAGCGACGACAATTTAATACCCAAACAGAAAACTTCAATGTCGAGTTAAGAAAAGTCATAACGTAGTAGAACTAGAGAGATAGATATATTTAAACCCACGGGGAGCTTTTAGAGATGGAAAAAAAGGATTTTATATAATTTAACTGCAATTATTAGTTTCACCTGTGAAAGTAACATCTGATATGGAGGCTACAGTCAAATTGGCAGTATTCAAACACTAAACAAAACACTTTGAAAAGGTTTCAACAGAACTATTAAAATTTAAATACTTCATTCCAGTGAAACCAAACCATACCTCAAAAGATGCACCATGTGTTTTGATGACAGCCTCTTTTTCAGCTGCATCCTCTTATTGAAAGTTCACAAGTTGGGCTTTTTGCCTCTGGACTGAGCTTTTTGCTCCTAGGAATTCTCTCATTATTTCAGCCTTAGAAGTGCAGATTACCATTCCAGCATATAAGGAAATTCCAGGCCAGTTTTACCCCCTCCTCCAATGGGCTAAATATATCAACAAAACATACATGTATTTCAATTTGCCATTGAAAATTTCTGCTGCAGATAATCTAAATAAGTATTAAAAAAACAAAAACAACAACAACAAAAAATACACATTTTTCAACTCAAGTCAATATTTATTCTGTTAAGATAATTGGCATGTGGTCTGATAGGAAGGCTCTTATTACAGGCCAATTAAGAAACAACATTTGCTACAGTATTGATTGTTCCACCAGCCAAGTTCCTGATCTTATGCTTTAACCAAACAAGGATTTGTCTCTTTGAAAGATGCACACATGGTCTCCACAGTAGCATTGTTGCAACCAACTCAACTGGAAGTAATAGCTACTTCATCACAGTAATATCTTGGAAGGATTGGATATGCAAGACAAGGGGGCTCACTTGAAGGCTCAAATGTGGCAATTTAAGGTCTGAAATAGATAACATAAATAAGTTTACATTAGAAGGCAGAAATAGTACATTTGTGGTCTTTAATTAGTACAGTAAACCCTTCCCCATCCTCTTGTCTTTATCTTCACATCCACTGAAAATGATAAAATAATGAAAATTTTCCAGTTCTATTAGAGGCTTCAATTACTGGATAGACTTGCTACCCAGTGATATTCAACAATATTTTATTTTGTGCTACAGTTAACACTGAAGGTCTATGTAGGTAAATTACCTTTATTGCCCTTTCATGGAAAATTGGAAATGAAATTGTTAATCCCATTTACATTTTCATTTTCTATCTTAATTTACATGTATCTGCGAAATTGTTAATAACTATTAATTTTCATTCTTAATTAGGTTGACCTGATTACACCACCTGGTGTATATTTCTGTCATGCTGCAGAGTTATATTAAGCAATAGCATATTTCATTCGCAGGCCAGCAGTTTTTAAAGAGTCATTGCATGTGTGTCAAAGGATGATCATTACCAGTAGTCACAATAGCATTTGTGATCCAACATAAATAATTCATAACCATAGTATATACTGTACAGAACATGGAGTTGTTGCAAGAGCTAGTACATAATTTACAAATCCCAAAACATTAAGAAAAATTGTAGAGACGACATAATCCGCTTCATTAGTCTATTATGTTTGTGGAAACTCCAAATTTTTTCAATGCTTGCATGTGCAGCAAATAATAGAAAAAAACATGTTGTTTTAATTTTTGTTTAAGCAATTGTCTTTCTCTGAATCTTCAGAGCATGGCAAATAACATCAAAACAATAGTCTTTTGGAAGTTAGTCTGTAAATTTTGTTACATTTATGACAAAAATTCAGCTTGAAAGGCAGAGGAATTCTTACAAAATAAACACTGCACGAAAGTAAAGCTCGCGTCATTCAGTTCCTGGGTGGCGTTCGAAAGCTAAATGTACATGAAATGTGAAAACTTCGACTGAAACTGTACCACTTACTTCAAGATTTATTTGAACTGTAACATTAACTAAATAACTAATTGAACAAGAAATAAATTGAAACTACATACAGTTGCTGGTCACCCAAAATAACTAAAGAGCTAAACTAGTTGAGTGACCACCATTTATTAATTGAAAATAGATATAAGGTCAGAAAAGAGGTATTTTACATTTTACTTTTTACACACTTGATTAGATTACAGGACAAATAATTCTTAAACAAGTTTACAATAATAAAGTAAAAATAAATAAATAAATAAATAAATAAATAAGTAAATAAAAAATAACAGAAACACCAAAATATAACAGTAGTAGTAAAACTTAATAGAACTTAATGAAATGCTTGGTTAATTCTTTTTTGAATAAATGAGGAGTTAGAATTTTAAATCTCTCATCTGTTTCATCCCACAACCTACGTCCATTGTATGGAATATTAAATTTACCATAGTTTGTTTGAATTTTTGGAACATAAAAAGTTGTTCTAGTTGCAAAGCGAGTGTTGACGTTATGCTTATTTGAAGTTTTAATAAAAAATGAGTCGAAAATCTCTGATAATTTGCCAGTAAAGAATTGGTGCATGAAGTACAGAGTTTGAAGTTTAATATGATCTTGAAGTTTTAGGAGTTTAAGTTCAGAAAACAAAGGACTTGTATGAGCATCTTATTTTACAAAGAACACCAATACCTCTAGATATTATTTTGGAAAGTTGTTGGATATGTTCTTTCCAATTAAGATGACAGTCTATCAGAATTCCAAGGTACCTAGCACTTTTATGCTGATTTAATGATTTGCCATCTATTTCAATTTTCATAGAGTAATTTAATTTTTTTTGATAAGGATGGAATACTACAAAATGTGTTTTATCAATATTAAGAGAGAGCTTGCACAAAGCCATGTGTTAATTTCACCGAGTTCCCGATTGATAGTTTCCTCAAGATGCTGTAAATCTTTATCAGAATAAAACAGATTAGAGTCATCTGCAAACAGATGAAAATCAAAGATAGATGAAGAATTTATAAAATCATTGATATAAATTACAAACAATAGGGGGCCAAGTACAGAGCCTTGTGGTACCCCGCAAGTTATATGCAATGTGCTTGAGTCAGAATTGTTAATAGAAACAAATTGTTGTCTGTTAGATAAATATGACCTGAACCATTCATTTGCTATGCCATGAATGCCACAATGCTCAAGTTTAGTTAAAAGAATGCTATGTTCTACTGTATCGAAGGCTTTCTTAAGTCCATAAATATACCACAAGAGTATAATTTTGCTTCAATGGCTCTTTGTATTTTATCTGTAATGAGCATTGTAGCTTGGGTAGTGGAAGGCCCACTACGGAAACCAAATTTATTCTCAATTAGTATATTATGCTTATCAAGAAATTCAGTTAATCTGTTATACATTAATTTTTCCATTATTTTATGGAAAACAGATAGCAAAGTGATAGGTCTATAATTAGATACAAGATTCTGACTACCACTCTTGTATAAAGGAATAATTCTACCAACTTTTAGTTTATCTGGAACTAAGCCTAACGAAAAAGAACAGTTAAATAAATAAGAAAGTGGATAACTCAAAGCTGTTTTCAATAATTTAAGCATTTTCACTGGAATACTGTAGGGCCCCAGTGCTTTGCTTGCATTCAAGCTAGAAATTACATTTTCAACTTCCATAGGTGCTACTGGTGTTACAAAAAAGCTATTGCGATGTGAAGTTGTCAAGAATTCTACAAAAGATTTATTTACCGGTTGTATAGTGTTGGCTAACGTCGGGCCAATTAAGGAAAAATACTTATTAAAAGCACTTGCAATACTTTTGGCATCAGTTAAGATGTAATCTCCAACAATTAATCTGTTCGGGAATGACAGTTTACCACCCTTAAAGCTAATTAACTGCTTGATACCCCTCCATGTAGCTTTTACATTATTGACATGGTATGAGAAGTACTCATTATAATAAATAGCCTGAACATCAAGTAGGTCTTCCTGAACAAGATTGGAGTAATCGCGTGTGTATCTTACACCACTGTTTGTTGTCCAAGATAGAGCATTAAGGAATAAAAACCAGGTTACCACTAATGGAAAAGAATTTATTAGAATTAAAGAAAATATTATCTATTAAAGTTGCTGTGTGATCAGCAATTCTTGTAGGCTGTAGAATATGTGGTAGGAAATCATAGGAAACTGTTGTATTTATAAATTCCTCAGTTAATTGGCAGTTTTCAGTCACCCATAAATAAACATAGCTTTTTTTCTTTTGAAATTTTGTCTAATGTTGAATAAAGGTACTTGTAAAAATCTCCAGGGTTTCCACTTGGGTGCCTATATAAGATACCACACACTAAACTTTTATAAGGATAACGATTGATTTCAATCCATAGCGATTCAAATTCTTTGGTAATTAAACAAAGGTCTTCGCGAATATTAAATGGCATCCCTTCTTTGACATAGAGACCCACACCACCAGCATTAGTTAGGGTCTCCTTAAAATAAGACCACCTATTTTTTTGGGAGAAATAAACTGGATAGAGCAAAGGACAAGTAATGTACCAGTCAATTCCAAAACCGCCCGTCCACCCCCCCCCCCCTGGGCAATCCCCGGGCATTTGACTCGTGTTAAGCTCCGTACAGTGGGGAATTTGACTCAAATTGAGGCCCGCCTGGTTGGGCATTTGACTTTCCATGCCGATTTTTCTGTTGTTGTCGTTTTATATAGTTTATCGTGGAATATGCCTTTGTTTAGTGTGCAGCGAAGACAAGCTGAACAAGAAATTCGTATTGGCTGAAAATTTTGCAGAACTTGTTTCCACAGTTGCTTCAACATGCCTGGAGGCTGGGGGATTTGACCCTCTTGAAGCTTTAACGGGTGGGGCATTCACAAAAGTCAAATGCCCGGGGGTTTGCCCGGGGGGGCATGGGCGGTTTTGGAATTGACCGGTACATAAACAAACAATGCAATGAAAGTACTTTGGGACTTGGGGGCCAGTAAAATAAAGAATTTTAACCGAAGTTCCTACTCAAGTTACATGTAGCTCTTGGAGACGAAAAAGGCGATTATAAAAATACCTAGAGAAACACAGAAAGAAAAATAGCAAAAGTCAATGTGTATTAAAACAAAACTTTAACAGTGTAAAAATACACAATTACATGCCTGCATAACAGATTTGAACAACAACAAGACGAAAGACCTTAGTGATCCACGACTCCGAAAAACTAACAAAACATCTCGAATAAAACTTTGCTAAAAGCTGTTGTAAGAGAATTCTAATCCTGCAAACAGCACATTTGTTAAAGCCTGGAGTCCCCAGCGGCTGAGAAGAAGAAGAGACAATGTTGTTTAAAGTAATTTAAAGCTTGGGGCTGGCGGAAATATGATTAAAATTTACTTCAAAGTTGAAGGAAAATCAGTTCAAACTCAAAATTTCCTTCTCATATAAGATGTCGTATCTGACGATCGTCTCAATATACAGCCCCATGATTCACAAAAATAAAGTTTCAATATCTTGAGACTAACCTTCATCATATGTCTTGTCCAGTGAACATCTTGATGTTCGTTAAATCGAATTCCAAACTCACTTCTTTTGGCCTTTTTCTTGTTCTGTTTGCACTTTGATCTTTAATATATTCTCATCCAAAGTCCTGACAAACACTATGGATCTCCATAGTGTTAGAAGAGTATGTAAACTTTTTATAATCTTTCATCTCTCTCGACAAGATCTTTCTCACAACGTAGATCATCCGTTTAAAAACCCGTGCAACACGTTCACAAAATGACAAATGGCGCCAAACTCAAATTATTCCACTCATCTTGTGCATGCGCAAACAAAATGCCCATGTGCTAATTTGGTGGGGGGGGGGGGGGTCAATTGAGGTAGTATATGTACACTGATGCCTCCATTCTAAAAATTCAAATCATTTAAAAACAACTGCTTTAATAAGACTACTGAGTGAAATAATTCAGTGATTTCTTTGACACTTATTGTCATCAAATGCTATACTAATGTGGTATTTATTGTTACTGCTAAACAGTGTAATACATACCTTGGTGAGGCTGTCTGCAGATGACTGCCCTTATCTGGGGGGCTTCTGTCAAATTTTGGTTTGCAGACCTTTTTTCTTTCAAATTGAATGTTTTTTTCTTTACAATCTTCACTTTTCTTTGAGTCCTCTGCGATGTGGTAATTATTTTGATCACTGTTCAGTAACTGCTGCTTCTCAACCTTCACAATCACTGGAGGTCGCCATTGGTCAAAAGCACTCTGTGCATGTCCTGACTCAGCAGTATTATACATGTGCTGCTGAGCACAGTGTTGTTTCTTTGTCTGTGCATTACATCTTCCACTGACTGAGTTAGGATGAAAGTCTGACTCAGACTGAGAATATGGTGGTAGTTGGGTAGTGTGACTGCAGGTGTAACTTATCCCTCCATAATGCCTATGTTCTCCAGGGGATTGGAAGTTAATCTTGGGCTCAACACTGCCTTGCAGCTGCTGGTGCTGCTGGTGCTGGTGTACAGGTGGTAGTGGCATCATGAAAGGATTCATATTGTATGTATGTTGTGAATAGTCAGAGCCATGCAGCATGGGTGGACCCAAAGGTAGATGTCCAGTTGATGGCACACTTTGCCAACTGGTTGGACTTGCTACAATGTCTGGGAAAAAAATAGGCCTTGGCTGACAATTTTTATTCACTAGATTTCACCAGTCAAGAGTCATGCATCAAAACACAACATATAACATTTATCTGGCCAGCCAAAACATTTCCTTGACTTGTCACTTACTTGTTAATTATCAATGACAAATGTATGTAAGATTGTTTGAGTTACTTTGACTTTATCTGTTATGTTACAAAAAATTAGTATTTTAACCACTATAATTTTTGGTTCACGACATCAGTTGGAATTAATATTAACTGATTTTTGCAGCAAATGTTCGTGAGTTAGATTCATTAATATTGAAACTTATTTTTATTATTATGCATGAATTACCTCTACCTGAAGGCTGTTTGTTCCATAATGGGGAGAATGCTGTCTCAAGTTTTCTTTTTCTTACAATACCTGGTCTTTTTGACTTAGGAGTAACTACGAATGAAGTTGGTAGTATAATGTTACATCTCTGACAGTAGTATGATAATTTTTATAAGAACAAAAATCTTGAAGATAAAATGTACAAGGTCTGGTGAAGTGGCACACCATAAAAATTAGTCCATGATGAGCTTAAAATCATTATCCTATTTACCACCATCATGTACTTGAATGCACTGCCATCTACGTTTACTCATTTAACAAAAAAGATTCCATGTTGCTGTGCATGTTGTATAGAAGAGTCAGCAGCCAGCAAAGTCTGCCAGCTTCTCTGCCAGGTTTTGCCGGCTACTTTCATTGCTTCACTAGTCAAGATATGTTGAGGAGATATTGTTTATCTAGGCTCGATTTCTGCCACTTTCTTGAGTCCGGTCTTTGTTCCTCCCCAAGAAGAAACGGCTGGACACGTGGACAGCAAAGCGTGTCTGTGACGTAAATTCCTAATTAAATTCATGCAACGCTACTGGTTGAGGACATCTGAGGACAATCATTGGGGGGGGCCTACATGAGGCATACAGTTCATAACATTTGTACACATGCTGTTTTCACCACCTCTTATTTTAATTTTGGCCTTCCAACCTATTTTCACACTATTGTTACAGAAAGGCATTATAGGATGTGTTCTATAGAAGAGTTTTTTAAAAAAAGTAGAGCAGAGCTGTTTGACAGTGGTGCAGCAAATGAAATGTCAAAGATCAAGCATATGTTGGTGTGCATTGTATTGACACCATGTTTTTGTTTTGCTAGTTCAGTTTACTTTGGTTCATTTAAAAATTTAATTTTATCTGGCTTTGCCAGAGAATGGTGTCACTTTCCTCCAAGAAGACTACCGTACACATCAATTTGCTTGAATATTGTTTTTTTTCTTGAGATTGACGTTTGCATTTATCCCTCTCTTTGTTGACTTTGTTTGTTACCTGACATTCCGGCACCACATGATTCAAATAGAGATTCTCACACATAAAATCTGCTGACTATTTTGTGTGTTGTATATGCTGTTATGGTTTAGATTGGGCAGAATGTCATCAGTTGAAGATATTTGGTTAGATGTCCTGCTAATGCGATTGCTCTTCTTATCGCACAACTTCTTTGCTACTGCGAGAAAGATAATTTATGCAGCCTGCTTGATTCAGGCAGGCATTTTTTATTGATCTAAATTAACAATGCCAAGTCCACGAGTCCAGCGATGAGTTCGGGGGAGGAGCAAGGGCTCCTTTCCCGAACAGCGGCTGGTAATCGAGTCCCACAACTAACTACTTTCCACAAAACTCCGCCTACTTAAGGTGATTCCCAAGTTTTGCATTGTGCATTCCTACTGCACACGATTTTTGCGTCATGAGCACGCACACATGAGTACACGCATGTAGAAAACATTAGAGATTTCACTTAAACTAAGCTCAATAGCAAGATAAAAGCTCCTTTTCTCTTAAACAAGCATGGTGACCCCCACTTTTTATTTTATAAATTCAATAAGAACAATATGCGCAACAACCAAGAAAAAATTTTGCCGAAATCTATGGCTACTTTTTTGGCAAATGAAATAAATGCTACAGATAGAGACATAATGGGCCCAATAGAGCAAGTCCAAATTATGTTTCATTTAAAGAATAAAAATATCAATTAATAATGCAAGGTATTTGAAGCCGTTTTTCCTGGGACGAATAAGCAATCAAAGAAAGTCGAAATCTGCGTGATATAACATGCCTCATTGAAAAATAATAGCTTATTTGTTCCGCACTGAGATAACCAAAAGTCACCTTAATAACCATATTTTTCAGCGTCACGGCACGAAAACAAGCACAGTGACCCCCTCTTTTTATTA
Organism: Catalaphyllia jardinei; assembly: GCA_022496165.2. NCBI lineage: Eukaryota > Metazoa > Cnidaria > Anthozoa > Scleractinia > Caryophylliidae > Catalaphyllia > Catalaphyllia jardinei. Next base: position 21,525 of record JAEMPF020017101.1, on the reverse strand, counting down.
CGTTTTTAACATCTCCTTGTACTGTAATGACACCATACCAAGTTTCATCGGAAATCTATGGCAGGTTCTTTTACCATGTTTTACTCGGGAATCACCTTAAAAACTTAAAGAAAACGCTGAGTAATAGATCCTACATGACATCAAAATGTGGTAAGAACAAAACAGTTACACGTAAGCTGTTAGGTGAGTGGACGTGTCACTAATGTTCTTACCACATTTTGACCTCTTCTGTGATCTATTACTGAACAGAAATACAGCAAATTTGGGATCTATTTGTTTATATCATTAACAAACCAAAATATGCTTATAATGATGCTATCTATGCATATGTCCTCGATTAGATCATAAGTAAGAACTACTCAGAATGAGAATAATTTAACTTACATGTATAATCCATCGAATATTTTTGTGCATGGTTGATTGGTCTAAATGCATCAGTGACTGAATACTACCCCTGCTAAAACTGGGGAATATCTAACAGAAAACATTCCCAAATGTTGCGGGTCACAAAAGATATTTGAAGGATAATAAACACAGTAGCCTCCATTAGGCATGAAAATATGCTTGCACATTCGTTCTTGGACATTATCTGTTCCTCAAAGCAGCTCATAGTTTTCCTCAAGCTACACTCTCAAAAAACTGTTGGCTTCTCAACAGATGATGTCTATGGACAAATATCTGAGCATAACACAAAACACAAAACACAAACTCTGAAAAATCTCAGATGGAATTTGAACCTACAACACTCCATGATCTATTCGGAAGCTCTAACCACTGAGCTACTGGAGACTCTATGGTGAGCAAGGGTCAACTTGTGGGTCTTGACTGGAACCACAACATACGGCTACACAGCCAAGTAATGACTGGCACATGTGAACTCACTTTATAGCCACGCAATGTGGTTCCAGTTAACCTGACCAACAAGTTGACCCTTGCTCACCACAGAGTCTCCAGTAGCTCAGTGGTTAGAACATCCAACTAAATCACACAGGGAACAATGTGGGTTCAAATCTCATCTGGGACTCAGATTTTTCTGAGTTTTTTTTCCTATAGGTTTACATTTGACATCACGTTGTTCCCTTTATATAGTATCAATCACCATAATAATTATTAAGCTATAGCCTGATTACAGTCCCCAATAGTTTTTCAGTCTCACTCAGCTGTTTTCCCCCAAATCAATAACTACTGCTTTTACACTGACAGCATTGAAAGTTGCTGCTCTCCAAGTTGTTCTTCAGGGTATTTAAACTTGAAGTACGAAAGCCAAGGAAGGACTTCCGACTTTCAAGTTTCGACTTCTAAGTTCTGACCTCCGACTTCGGACTTCAGACTTCCAACTTCTGAGTTCCGACCTCCACTCTCAAGTCGGAAGTTGGATGTTAGAAGTTGGAACTCGGAAGTCGGAAGCTGGAAGTCCCTCCTTGGCTTTCGTGTGAAATTGATGTGACTGAGTTAATCCCCCATTAAGCTCAGTCAGTGCAATTTTTCGTTGATGAGTACCAGCATGCTTCTCTTCACTTATGGGTGGAAAAGACTACACAAATAAGGAAATTTGATGGTTCATATATATTTTGCATGCTTTTGTCATACTTTATATTGGTGCACCAGTGAGTGTCACTGTCAATAAGCTTAACCAGCTTATTCTAAATAGTGAAATGACTGTGACCTCACCGATATTACTTCATGTAGTAGAGTCAAAGGGGCTTTCCACAGGAGACTTATCAATGAATACAAAGAGTCAGTGGAATCTAACATTCCTGATGCATGGATGCTGGTGATCGAAGGAGCAAAACCACTGGTACTCAAGCCTAATACTAATGTATTACTGACCAGAGTGTGGTTACAACTTAATTGATAAATACCAGCAAACTGTCCTGGCTGTGTTATCAGTCGATTCACTGCACTTCCCAGATCACATTCCAATGTTAGACACTTAAACACTAGCTCATCAATGTACTGCTCTTGCATCAAGTGTCTCACTGAATCTGATTGAGCAAGTTAAATAATTTATATATATAAGTGTTTAAATCTCACTGACAACAATGTGCATAAAAAACCTGGTATACCAGGTTTTAAGATACATTTTAATATTATACTAATAGATAAGACAAATAAAAATCCCCTAAACCTCCATATTTTCTTTAAATGCTAATTATTAAGTTAGGTTTAAACTCGCCTCAATCTTATCACCAAATGGAAAATGTTTTATGGTAACACAATGTTCATAGGCAACAGCCAGAAAGGATCGAGATATTTATCTTCTCCAGTTTATCACTTTCTTGTCTGGCGGATACAAAACTGACTTAAATCTGAACAACATTATAGCAACTGCGTCTTCTATTTCTTTGGTCAAAAATTCACCAGCAAATGCCATCAAAATATCCGCTGCTGTTTTGAACCTTGCTAGCGAGAAACCGGAGAAGATAAAGATCTCGCTCCTTTTTGGCTGTTGCCTATGAACATTGCATGACCATAAAACAAAACCTGATAACCATTAATCAAGACGGGCACGAGCAGGAAGACAAGTTTACAATGTAAATCCTTTTTTTTAAAAAATTCAAGGGGACTGAGGTTTTCGTGATACCCTAATTTTCACCTGCTTTTGTAAGTTTTGTTTTTATTTCCAATTCTAAGTGAGTGTACTTTCTACTTTAATAAGACTGGGAACTCTTAACCCTAAGGGTTAAAGTCAGCTGCCAATGTAAGTTTTGCTTCGTATTTCAGCATTCCTTTGCCGATAAATTTTCTGTTTCATGCGCTTTTTTTTCGGCAAACGCTAAGCCTAACTTTGTTCTGTAAGCCTAATCTTCACTGCTAACCCTAGTTTCGAGCGGTAACCCTAAACCTAACTCTAATAAGACTGGGAACTCTTAACCCTAAGGGTTTAAGTCAGCTGCGAAGTTTGGACCTGTTTTGGCCTTGTTCGATTTTAGGAAAACATCTAGGGGAAGTTCTTGCACGCAGCCTTTCAATTGAGCTTACATGTTGTGAAATGAACTTCTCTCTTCTCTCTAAGTGAAATCAAAGTCCTTGCGGTGGCGTGATAATGTGAAATCAAATGTAAATGACCTGATATCAAGAGTGTCTAGCTTGTACATTGCGTGAAGTAAACCTTTGGCTGTAATTTGAGTGAAATTAATGTCTTTGTGGTCGCACGTTAACCTGAAATCAAAGTTTTAACGGTTTTTACCAGTAATCGACATTTTCAAAGGTTACACGTTGTGAAAGATCAATGTTTTGCTGGATTTTAAGTGGAATTAGCGTCTTTGCGGTCACATGCGAAATGAGGAAGTCACTGAAGCGTGGCATTTGCTGCCAGTTGATTGGCTTGGTGCAAGACGGTCGTAAGTGACTTTTTTGGGTAAAATTTTTTTTCCTTCAAAAGTGCCTGAATTTTTGCATGTGCTTTTCAATAAAGCAGAAAAACATTCTCCTGTATCTTTTTTTGGCTAAAATGCTCTACTTTTTCCACTTTGTTGCGTTCTTTGTGCACGCTTCGATATTTTGACTTCGTTTTTCTCAGAAGCAAAGTGCAAACCACCCAAAAAAATTACATGGGAATCTTTTACTACTTAATTGAAAAGCACATGCAAAAATTCAGGCACTTTTGAAGGAAAAAAAATTTTACCCGAAAAAGTCACTTACGACCGTCTTGCACCAAGCCATTCAATTATAGACACCATCTTAGTCACTTTTAGGCAATTATAAATATGTAATTTTTGTGATCCCAACTTTCTATTTATATATGTTATATTGAATAAAAAACACTTAAAATTTTTACCCACAGAGCAAACATTCTGGTACATACATTTGCTAGCCCTAAATAAAAAGAACTGTCTTACCCCCAAAATCAGAAAATGTGCGACCCCATTCTAGTAATTCTATTGAAAATGGGACCCCATGATAGTCAATCTAGTCATGAAAATGCGATCCCATCCAGCGGCACATCCTAATTACCTAATAAGGAAGTAGCTCCCCCCAGGCTATGCAGTCTATGAAAAGATCAAGGTAACATCAATGCAAAAGGCTGTGAACTATAGAGTTTCTATAGCTCAATTGCGAGTTGTCTCCCCTTTTCATCTCGGGAATAACATTGCTGGCTCACTTACTCCATTCACGTCGAATAAAGGTGAAAGAGAGACTATTTGGTGGTAAAATAAAGTAGTTCGGTTGTAAAATGGGGCTTCCATTATGCCTGCACAAATGAAAATTCTGACAATGGCAATCAAAAAGTAACTTCATAATGTGGCGTCCTTTTTAAACAAAAATCACCTATAAAATGGCAATTTGTTTCTAGTTTGAGCCGATTTATATAAACAGGGAGCTTTTTAGACTACGATGTGTTCTGCACTAACAAGGGCATAACCAGAAAGAACTTCGGAAAGTAAAATAAGTTTATATGTATAAAAATTAATAACAGAAAGAGAGATTCTGAAAACTACCAAAGCTTTGTTCTATTCAGTTTTTGGTTTTGGACAAAATTTCTTGTGATTTTGTGGTTTTTGGGTGATTTTTTGCGCTGTTTCTCGGTTTCTAATAGGCCCCTACACCCCCCTCATTAATGAAGTCTTCTTGATGTTCAAAAGCTATCTTGAAGTTAAACTGGATGAGAAGAGTAAAGAGATCGAGTCGGAATCTTCAATTTTTGATACATGTACAGGTTAACCTCAACAGATAATGTTCCAGAGAAAAAAAATCTGACTAATTTGATTGTTGAAGGAAAGGAGTTGATCTGTAAGCACGAGAAGTTGATCCGAATAGCCGATAAGAATGTTGACAGTTGGAGTGATGTGGACGAGTATGGCTCTGATGAATTGGCCTCCAGTTCCGAGGACGAGAAATGGTTGAAGAGGGCTAAGGACGCAGCAAACCATAAACGAGGGCTAGCCACGCAAGCTCCTCACGGGCCAGAAAAGAGAATCAAAACCTCCCTTTTTCTTCAACAGATCAGCAGTTTTTTCCCGGTGAGCCTACGTTTAACATTATTTATTTACTTATGCTTTTGTGTGTGAGTGTATTGCTCACTTTCTGTTGTTTCTTCTAGTTGGAGTACTTTGTTTGCTCTCTATTCTTTAGGGTCCACATGTGATCCACCCATACTTTGTTGTATCTGGTTTTGCGGATATTTAGTGGTAAATAATTACGTTCATTTGTGGTTATCCGTTGTCAGTTTCCGTTCAAGCCACTGGCAAAAAGAGGCTTATTCTTGATTTAAGATACATCAATAAGTGCTTAAGAAAGATGCATGTCAAATATGAAGACTGGAAAATTGTCTTATCCTACTTCATAACAGAAGCCTTTATCTTTGCTTTTGACCTGAAGAGCGGATACCACCATATTGAAAATTTTGAGGGTCATTGAACCTACCTTGGTTTCTCTTGGAAGCAATTGGCGGCTCTAATGTCACAAAGTTTTACATGTTTACAGTTTTGCCTTTTAGTTAGTGGTCTGCACCTTACATTTTCACCGGAACTGAGGCTCTTGCTTTAGGAAGAAATTTGAATTTGTTCCTGGGTTCTGTAAATTTTACTGGCAATGTTGCTGTCGTTAGACTGGAATTTTTGTAGAGAAATTCTTGTGCGTTTCGTTTATAGCTGACTTAAAGGGTTACTGTAGTTCGCAGTGTAAGAGTAGACAGATTTCTATTCAGATACCATTTTCTGCTTCTGTGGTCACCCATTACTTATGTAATTTAGATCAACAGCTTAGGTCGCCCATCTCGATGGTGCTGGTCCATGCTGCACTTATATGGCTACATTCTTTCACGACTGATGACGGCCCTAATCCTTAGGGCAGCGCCTGCTTCAGAAGCATGATCAAGTTTGCCAAAAGAACAAGGAGCCTTCCAGCTAGCAAGAAGTAGCCCATTGATGCTGACCTTGTTAAAAGTATTATGAACAGATTTAATCAACCATTCATTAGCATATAGCATTGCAAGACAAAAAGATGTAGCTCAGTCTTAGTCTAGTTGAAAATTGATAGTACATATAATTATGTGCATATTGTAACAGAAATGTCACACATGTTTGAATCCTACCTACCCACCCCTTAAGGTACATGTAATTCCTCTGAAATAAAACTGGCAATAGATTTTTGTTCAAACTTTGACCACTGAATATTTATCATATGTCTTGAGAAATTTATTTTAAGGAACGGGGTAGCCCATGCTCATTAAGGAGCACTGAGGCATTGAAAATGTCCCATTTTGGCATTATTTAATGCTTATTAGAAGAACGGATAATTCCCAGTAATAATTGTAAAATCTTTGTGACCGAGACTCTTGAGAACACACATTAAACTACAGTCAATACATAGTGTTGGACACAAATAAACATTTTAAGTTCGATTTAGACAGGATTAAAATTTGAACCAAAACATACTGAACGAAATGGTTTTATTATACAAGTTTAACCTATATCCACTTAACAATGATTACATAACTGTACGAATCCATTGCACTATGGCTCTATGGCATTACATGTAACTGTTAGCGTTTCAAATCAGGCCAATAAAAAGATAAGTAATAAATATGAAGTGTAGAGCTGTAGAAAGTTACAGAAAATTTCAGTGTCCAAATTTGGGCCAGGTATATTGGTGAGCTATAGCCATTTTTCAACTGACAGAGCTCAATACCAAGGCAAATTCACCATGTTTTCAGTATGCGAGTGCACAAGGGCGCGCTAAATGACGCCATAAATTATGCGCATAAAGGATGTGCAATGCAAATGCAAACTGAAAGCATTAATAATCAACTTAAACCAATTCAAATGGAAACCCTCAAGTAATACATTGTCACGGAAATGGTTCATCATAATCAAGTCAATAAAGAAACAACTGTTCTCTTACAAGCAAACTTCTAGGTTGGGAACGCAGACTGCAAGTAGTATCTTTTGTTCAGGGAAGAACGCAAAGGAGAACATAACACACCCGAGTGCCACAAGTGTGCGATCGTGATATGTGAAGCTGTGAGCCACCTGCACTACTTGCAGCTCATGGCTTTGCTGCTTACTATTTGCATGTCACAAGTACACATTGCAGATCTATTTTTTAAGAATCTAACAGTGCACATCTGTCACAATAACTTGAAAAGAAGCTGCTCACCTGAGAGAGGTCCAGAAGAAATAAACACAATGGGTGTGTGCTCATTCCAAGATTTAGGTGATCTAGGAGAACAGAAATGTAAAATTAGGATAATTCCCACAGTGCAACTATTTCCAGTAGCCACTATTGAATTTAGATAACTTTCACCTAAAAGAACAGGTAATGGAAAAAATAAATACAGTAACTACAGACTACCAGGTGAGTATTTTGTGTTATTAAGTATTAAATAATTTATTTCACCAATTGTAAGGCCGCCAGTCACTTTTTTTTTCGTAAAAAATACATTTAATTCAGGCAACTTTGTCAAATTTTTGTTTAAGGAAAACAATACTGTGGTGTGTGACATGACATTATTTGCCTCAGTAGATCCCTATAATATGCACTAAATTACTACTAAACTTCTTCCCAGTTTGTCCCCAGAGGAACACTACAATAATTATTTGTTCTTTTAAAGCTTTGGCCAAACAATGATACCTTTCAAGCACGGCCAAAGAAGTTAACAGAAATAAGGCAATACTACACTATGGGAGAAACTTTAGACTGGCGTCATGGGCTATTGACCTTTAGGGCAAAGGGTCTAATTGTTTTTAATTAATATCATCCAACCAGGCAGACAGAGAAGGCTGTAATAAAGTTAGCAAATGCAAGTTGAAGAAATATTTATTTGGGAAACTTTAAACTGGCCTTATGGGCTATTGAACAATGGCCCTTAAAGGCAAAGGGTCTAATTGTTTTAGTATAATCCAACTAGTTGGACAGAAAAGGCAATAAAAAAGTCCTTAATCTATGGTAACGTAGCCAATTAAAATGCAGGATTTGAATTAGTCAACTAGTTGGGTGATATGAAAGGCAGTTACTGCCAGTAATTTCTCAATTAACAATTAGATTATGAGCTTAAGATTTGTATGAGGTCATAGAAATTGAGAGCAGAGAATCTATGTAATCCTTTTACATAGAATTCTGACTAGAGTTCCTTTATTATATTAAAAATAACAATTTCAAATGGTTTTCTTGAATAAGAAGTATTTCTAAGTTTATGCTTAATAACAAAAAACATACCAGATTTAGGATTAGGGTGCATATGTGACTAAGAAAATGCCGCTTAAACAATAAGACTTGTGGAATATATGCCATGTTAGACCAGGACTTTCTTGAGGTGATTTCTCCGTATTGTATTGTGCATCCCTATTCCACATATTTTTTTGCATCATTAGCGCTAATTGCAAATGAGCGTGTGCACCTCCACTTCGTTTGACAGCAAAATAAAATAATGCTCATTCTCTCTTAAATGAGCATTGTGAGCTATATTTTTTAAAGCATAATTATATATTACATTGTTCCATGCTTTTGAGACTTCGACCTATCAATTTTTTTTAGCCTATTGCTTTACAGTGTGATTCACAAAACTTTTGACAAATGGTTTCACAAGTTTGTTTGAAATTCCCGTAGTTTGCTAAGAACTTGACCATTTAACTAATATGTAGTTGTCAAACGAATCATGATTTTGAAACAAGGTTGTGAATTTCACGCTGAATTTCATTGGGAAATTGCCAATTAGATTGTCGCGAGTGACGTTCGCGTCATTCGGTGTAGTTGGTTTGGTAATATAACTACAAATTAATTTAAACAAAGTGCACACATTTCTCAACCAAGCAAGGCTTACTTTATGAAAATAAATTACTTCTGAAAATAAATTAATTTGAGAGGTACAGAGGGACTCCATGTCACAGATGGATTGGCACGACTAGCATCTGGTTTACAGTAGTAATGTAAATACAAAAGTTCAAAAATATCACATTGAAATATTCTGCTTTTTCGCACTATTTCTAGAACGACGTATGTCCTGAAAAAAAGGTTATTAACTCTAATAGATTTACTTTATTTTTAGGCAGGTATCTAATGACATCTGGGAAAATTCAGTTGCAACTTTTTATAACCCATTTTAAAACCAGTAATCCCTAATCAACGTAACCACTAAGTCTAAGGAAATTCCAAGACAATTTCACCGAACTTCTCTCGCAATGAACTTGTGAACTTCCCAATGAAGTTCAGTGTGAAATTTACAACTTTGTTTTCAAGTTTACGATTTGATTGCACTCTATGACACTTCATAGCGAACTTCAGGAATTTCAAATGAACTTTGGAAGCCGAAGTTAGTGATGATTTTTTTTAAACTTACCCTGCATGTTCTTTACCAAGCACTGTTTCTAAAATAATAATAAAAATGATAGGTCACCATGCTCGCTTAAGAGGTGTGATGGACCAATGAATCTAACCTCATTTATGCCAGTACTTGTGCTTATCTCACGGGTTATTCATTGCTCCATGTTGCACTTTGTGGTAGCTGGATGCATAGTTTATTGAACTATAAGTACATGTACTTGGGAAAAAATGACACAGGGCTTGAAAAAATCCCCGTCTGGTCGTCATGGACAAGTAGATTTTCCCTTTGGGCAAGTAACTTTTTCTCCTTCCTTGCCTGATGGGCAAGGACCCAGGCAAGCCGTTCGCCGACTAAATTTGAGATAACGATTTTGGGAAGAAAAGGTAAGCTTAACAAGAGTAATTAACCCTTTCACTACTATATGCAAATGAGGTCAATCTCCTCTGTTCCTGTAGCAAATTAAGGTTGACAGGTAATTTTGAAATAGAAATCAAAATATGCATGCTCAGTAGATTTTTAGTAAATAAACTTACCGGTATACCCTTATCCTATTTAATTGTGAATTACTGGTCCATTGACATGGGAACAAGCCTTAATTTTGAGAAGCTAAGCTGCTGACTTTTGGTGGCAAGTATACTGCTCTAAGTATTCTGAGGGCTAAAATATAACTGTTACAGCAAATAAACTAAATTCCTTATCCTATTTAATTCTCGATTACTGGTCCATTAACATGGGAACAAGCCTTGAGAAGCTGAGCTGCTGACTTTTGGTGGCAGGAGTACTGCTCCCAGTAGCTTAATATTTTTGCTTGGACAGAACGATACTTTTTCTTTTGTAGTTTACTTAATTTTGCAATTAGGCACTGTTGGTATTCGTATTCAAATTACATTAGAGCTCACTTTGCAAACAATAGAAACAATAGGTTGTGTCTACTTCGCACCTTTCCGAGTAAAATTCAGTGTTCTTTTCATCTTCTATTGACAAGTGAAAGGGTGAGATTTTTTTTGCAAGAGAGCAATTTTCATACCGCACGCTTTATCAGAGTCAGCGTTCAATTTGTTTCAATACAAAACAAATGCGACCATTTCTCTGTGTTCCACGCGCATTTGTTTACAAGTGAAAGGGTAAGATTTTTTTGCGAGAGTATTAAATTTTCATACTGCGCGCTTTATCGGAGTCAGCGTTTAATTTGCTTCAACACAAAAGAAACACGACCATTCTCTATGTTCCCCGCGCATTTGTTTTCAAATTCTATTGACAAGTGAAGGGGTGAGATTTTTTTGCAAGACGGTAAACTCCTTTAGTAAAGACTTTTATACTGCGCGCTTTGTCGGAATCAGAACAATTAACGCGGTTTCATTAACGCTATCCCCCCTTGCGCACTCATGCACTAGTCCTGAGCAGCTTTAATCATTAGAAAATATATTTTACCCTTACCTATGTCATAGAAATATGTAGAAAAAATCTCGATTTCTTTTTTAGTATTCGCAAATCCGTATTCGTAATTTGCCGTACGGAACTTTTGTGTCTACAATTTTGCAACATGTTAATTCTGTGGGGCATTTATAAGAGGGCATTGCTAAGCTTCATCCAATTAGCATGGAGCAAACAGAGTGACGGTTGCTCCTTGGCACACGAAATCTGTGCCGCGGATGCTGATCGCTTCGAAAGCTGCATTTCTCTAAAATTATTTGGCCGTTAGCGCTTGGATTTTGAATGGATTTTGGATTGAGTGACACGAGAAAAAGCATCAACCTTTCAGTTTATCTGGTGTTCGATTTGGATGCCGGGCGATTCTAATTTCTGGGTGAAAATCGGCTTCGAGATGGATCGGTCGAAAACGAGCTTTCCACCCTTGTCTCCTTCTTATAACGTATAGTAACAGTCAACACAAAACTCACCAAATCGCTCAAATTCGCCATTTAGAGCTCCAGAAACGACAATGCACAACAACTGAGGTAGGTTTACATTTATTTTGAGCTTTAACTTAGACATTTCTCGATATAAGTTTACGATATTAAGAGTCTTCAATATTCTCCCATACATTTCTTTATATTTTGAACATAAACAGACACACTGCTTGTATGGGAGCCCTGTGGTTTATCATGATTCGTCTTGGTTCTCTCGAAAGAGATTATTCGCTCTTCAGAGGAGTTACAACTCTTGAAAAGGGTTCAAGATCGCAGCACGGCAGATATGGCTGCAAAATTCACTTGGATCGCCACGACCAGGAAAACGAACTCCGAACAATCCTGACAATTTCAGTTTCAAACGAATGGAAGACCTTTTGTCAAACGGGAGAAAATCTCCCTCTCCATGCAGCTAGAGGTCAACCGAAAAGGCTGGCAGATCCAGAACTAGATTTGGTCCAGCTGCTGATAAAATGTAGACCTTCAAGAACTTACAAGGACGTTAAAGAAAATATCGATGCGCAGTCTACGTCCATGGCAACAGCTTCTATTTCTACAAGAGGCCGTGCTGTCCAAGAACGCTTAGCAGCAGGGAAAATGACTTGGAAAAAGATGACGAGGCCAGCATGCGAAAAATTCACCCCTGATAATCAAGTTGGATACTTTAATAGAGTGTAAAGACTTGTAGGACTGGTCAAATGTCAGCTTTTCCTTTATTATAAAAATTTTTAAACGTACGTGATCCTAAAATGTAAACACGCAGATGTGTTTGTTCATTTCTTCAATACTGTATAGTTAACCAGTATTGAATGCAGGTTCAATTTATACACAGAAATTGATGTTGAGTGTCAGGTGGATTTAACTCATTAGCTTTATTCATTATTTTGTTGTTGTTTTGGTAAGCGCTGCTCAGTTTTGTTCATGTTGCTGTTTCGGTAAGCGCTGACTGTAAATCGAGGAAATAACCCATTAACGATTTAAATCAATAAAATAGCGGGTTTTTTTAATTTCATAGACCTCAAGCATAGATCAGTTATTTTCTTGCAGAACACAAACCACCTTTATTTAATTGGTAAACAACAAGTATTTCAGCGAGTACAGTAACGTTGAAAATATAGACAAAAATATGGAAAGTCGCGGGTTAAGATTGCAGTTCCCACGGTTCTAAAATTAGCAACTCACTGTCGGACTAATCAGACAATAGAAACGTTTAAATTCAACACAATAAAATTTGCTGTTCTTGACTTCTACGTAAACACCAAAGTATAACTTACAGAAATAAATAAATAATTAATGAAAACGGTTGAACATCTCTGTTCTCAAAAAACTCATTTGCCTGAGTGAAAATGACTCCAAATACTAATAGCTGTGCTGCTGAAGTACAGCATTGATTTCATTCACGAACTGAATTTTCGCGTGTATGACCGGCCCGCACTAGAATGACACTTCGTACAGCCACTGCGTTGTACAGGCTGTTGCTTTTAGAATCTATGGGTCTCTGTGAGAAGGAATGCTCAAGTGAAGCTATTTCATGTGTTTTCCTTGCAATTTCAGCTTATTGTTTTCGAATTTGCTCTTCTTTAGACCGAATTAGATTCTTCATGAGAAGTATATTATAGAGTGTGTGCATTGTCACGCAATAAAAAAAAATAAAATCAAGAACCATGCAGTGGATAAAGTCAAGAAATTGAAATATTGTAGACGATAAATAAAAAAAACAAGTTCTCCATGTTTACATACTTGTCCAATACTCCGACAAATTTATGCATAGCATTGTATTGTATTCTATTGTTTTGCGTCGTTCTCATCTGTATTGTATTGTTAATCTATTGTTATGTGGATATAATACAATACAATGCTAACTGAATTTGTCGGAGTATTGGACAACCCTCCACGTTTAAGGTGTGTGTGTTGTCCCAAAGTTGAGATATTTGTCGAAATGTTCCGCGCAAAATTGTAGAGCTTAGTATTGAGCCGCTATTTTGGAGGACCTCCTTGGTCCTCCAATATACGTATATCTTTGAACTGACGTAATGGGTTGAATAAAGAAACCAAAGTCTGGTTAAAGAACTCAATTCGAACGCCACCACTTTGGTTTTCTATGAACAACGAAATTAGGAATAAGGGACAGTCACACAATTAAACTGATGGCAAACCTGACAGAAAGAAATGGATTAGTTGTAAGTTGCCCCTTAATGCACACATTTTTATTTTTTTTTCGTCAGTTTGAATTTGTTTTGTTCTGTTTTTTTTTCCTTTAAGTTTTACAAGCTGATACCAGTTTATTTTTGTTTCATTTAATTGTTGAAAATTTAATTTAACATATTTTCCTCAAAATTATGATAATTATTTCATGTTCCGGGATGTTCCGGAATATTCCATGTTCCATGTTTTATCGAAGGCTGTTGCCAACTCGGACGAATAGAACATGCAAGCAAACAAGTTAAGGAAACTCAACCTAAAGGCAATGCCGCTGAAAACCCTAGTGTGCAGGTCAGTGAACTATTTCTTTTACTATGCCAAGTGCAGTACATCTTATTTAGCTAAGTGTTTCTTAACTCATGGTCACGGATCGAAAAAGTATTTTTACGATTCTCAATAAATAAGTTAGGCCCGGTTCAGACGCCGATCTTTTCATGAGCCGAACCTAATTGATTGAATTAAGTACATGAAAAGTTTGGCGTCTGAATCCATTAAGAACGACTATTTCAATTTGGGACGGGTCAGCCGTTCTTTTCGCCTGGCTTGGCCGGGAATTTCGTGTTTGGAATGCCTTTGGAACTGCTTTGATTCAGACCCCGAACTTTTCATGAGCCGATCCTAATGCATAAATTATTATAACGTATTTTACAAGCAGTCTCGGTTTTCGGCTTTTTTACAAGCAGTTTTGGTTCAAACTGAATTAAGTTCGACGTCTGAATTAACAGGCGTACTTTTGTTAATTTGGGTCGGTCCAAATTCGAATTAAGTTTGGCTCATGAAAAGTTTGGCGTCTGAACTGGGCCTTATAGTAAATGTACTTTTTCTCTACCGAAGGTTATCTTGACCTATTTAACTTCGCTATTAGGAACATAAAGCTCCTTTGGGTGAGGATCTTCAGACCATGGGGAAGGCCTTGGCAAGAAAGGGGACTTACAAGCAGATAGCTGATGCCGGCTGTATTTCGTTGTCTTTCCTTAAAAAAACTGTTTAATGAAAAAACTTTGTAAGCATTATGCAGGGAGTGCAATGATTTGTGTTCTTAAAAGAACCCATCTTTGATGCGTAAAAGTGGATCTGATGATATGGAGAACTTTTCTTTACAAAAGCTGAGCAAAGAATGGCTTGTTTGCTGTCTGTATAAGACCATTTGAAACATGAATAAGGGTGGCTTTAGACATAAATTTCGGAATGGCAAATGATTTGACAATTTGTATTTTCCCAATAAGAGTAAGCCCTCTCCATTTCCACATACTTAATGCTCTTTTGATAGATTTTAGGATTGCTTCAAAATTAGCCTTTTTCCCAGACAACTCATCATAATCAACACGGGCGTTCACAACAAAGACGGTTCAACACGGGCGTGCACGGGCGTTCACAACAAAGACCTTAGAGAACTGCTTCTTCACCATTACAAGGAAGACGGCAAAACACCCTACACATTTGATGAACAACTTGCCCGTGCAAAGTCTTGGGAAGCAGCTCACAATACCAATATAGCTATTATGCACTCTGTCAACCCGAAACTCGAAGAGCAAGTCAATCAATTGACAAAGAAATCGATACAATCCCCCCGTGGAAAATGTGGCTGGTGTGGAGGCCCAAGGCACTCCCGTAAGGACTGTCCAGCAACCAGACCAGGTACTTATTGCACTAATTGTTATATGACTGAGAACCATTTGGCTAAGGTGTGCAGGTCCCCTAAAGACAAGTTTAAGTCGGAGTTTGAAAAAAAACAAAGAAAACACAACAAGCCCCCTCCCTCTCGGCGCTCAGACACTGTTCACCAGTTCTCTCAAGGAAATGGTGCGTCTGCAACATATTCTGATGATGATGATGACTACGTGGTCCACTCATTCTCAGCCTTTGCTCTTCATGACGGCGCGGAGGATGACAAGTACTTCACCTGGCTCCCAGTTTCTGTTAGCCCAGAAAAGAGTATAAAGGTGCTAATGCAAGTGGACTCTGCAGCGTCCTGCAACACCTTGCCATCATCAGTTTTCAAGAAGATATCATCTGCGGCTCCGCTAAAGCCTTCCCATGTGAGGATATTTCCCTACTCTGGGGAAGCCATTCATCCATTGGGTAAAGTCAGTCTACCTTGCGAGGGAGTCTCGCGGTTTGAAACACTAGAGTTTCAAGTCATAGACTCGGCGTGCATTCCAGGCAAACCGGCTCTCATAAGTGGTAGAGACAGCAAGCGTCTCGGCCTGCTGAAATTTCACAAGAGTAGAGTATTCTCTTCGACAACCTCAGACGTCAAATTGCCTCACGTTCACCTGACTTCCTCAAACCAGACAACACTTCCTCAGTCAGCGGTCACAGCGGACCTGCAACCAGGCCACCTCCAAAAGGATCAACTGGTCACACTGTTCAAGGATAACTTTGAGGGTCTGGGAACTGTAGGTCAGCCAGTCCGTTTGACCTTGGATCCTGATGTTCCGCCCTGCCATGCAGGCGTCCATAGAGTACCAGTGGCGAAACTTGAAAAAGTGAAAGCAAAACTTGACGACATGGTGGAATGTGGTAAGCTCAAGAAGGTGGGCCAACCCACTAATTGGTGCAGCAACATGACGGTCAGAGAAAAAGTCCTCCCTGATGGCACCACCAAGGTACGTCTGTGTCTAGATCCTAGCCAAACGTTGAACAAAGCCATCATAATTCCGCGCTACCAAATTCCTACTGTCCAGGAGATACTTCCGCGATTGTCAGGGAAAAAGCACAAGACGTTCTCCATATTTGATGCCCTGGATGGCTTCACCCAAGTTGTGCTAACAGATGAGTCCAGCCTGCTCACCACCATGCACACGCCCTGGGGTCGATATTGCTGGCGCCGCCTTCCTTATGGCATTAGTTGTGCTCCAGAGGAATTCCAGTTACGTATGCATGAGGCTCTTGAGGGTCTGCAAGATGTGTACTGCATAGCTGACGATGTCCTTGTCGTGGGCCAAGGCGACACAGTAGAGGAAGCAAACAGAAATCATGATCTCAATGTCCTCGCATTAATGAAGCGTGCTAGGAGTAAAAACCTGAAGTTCAACCCACAAAAAATTCAGTTTAAGTTGTCGAAGATCACCTTCATGGGCCACGTGATATCCGACCTGGGAGTGAGACCGGACCCAAGCAAAGTCAAGGCCATCTCTGACATGCCATCCCCTACTGATAGGCAAGGTGTGATGCGCTTCTGCGGCATGGCGAACTATTTGAACACTTTCTGCCCTAACCTGTCGCAAGTGATCAAGCCTCTGTTTGACCTCACTAAGCAGGATCGTGAATTCATCTGGTCAGACGTTCACCAAGAAGCATTCGCCAAAGCAAAGCAACTCATTGCGAGTGCTCCGTGCCTGGCCTATTTTGATAACAATAGGCCCGTTACCCTCCAAGTAGATGCCTCACAAGGTGGGCTAGGGGGAGCCCTTCTCCAGCCTAATGATTCCGGAGATCTTCAACCAGTGGCTTACACATCCTGCAAGCTCCGCCCTAATGAAGAACTGTGGGCTCAAATTGAAAAAGAGTGCCTAGCCATAGTATCGGCATGCGACAAGTGGGACCTTTGGATTTATGGCCGCGAAGTGAATGTGCAGACAGACCACCAGCCTTTAGAAACTATATTCAAAAAGCCTCTACACTCTGCGCCTCGCCGCCTTCAGAAAATGATGATGCGGCTGCAACGCTACAACATCAGAGTTGCATACAAGAAGGGTACGTCACTCATGTTGGCTGACACCCTCTCGAGAGCCCCCCTCTCAACCATCAATGACTCCAAGCAGACCAACTTTGAGATCTTCAGGATTGACATAGACAGCAACATCACAAACCCTCGAGTCACCTCAGAGACGTTGAAAGATATCAAAGCTGCTACAACGAGTGACCCTACACTTTGTAGCCTGAACAGGGTTATAATCACGGGCTGGCCTTCAAGAAAATCAGAACTTCCCCGAAGTCTACACCCCTATTGGAGCTATAGGGAAGAGCTTACCTGTCAAGATGGTGTCATCTATAAAGGGACGCAAGTACTTATCCCTTTGGCAAAAAGAAACTTCATTCTGCAGAAGGCTCATGCTGCCCACTTTGGAGCTGAATCAAACATACGTCTCTGTAAGGACACTGTGTTCTGGCCAGGCATGAAGTCTGATATTCGGGAAGTATGCCGCTCGTGTGGGAAGTGTGCACAGTTCCAGGTACAGAATGCTAAGGAACCCATGAAGTCCCAGCCTGTTCCAGAGTACCCCTGGCAGCTTGTTAGTCAGGATCTTTGTGCGTTTGAGTCGAGCAACTACCTCGTCACAACAGATCATTACTCAGATTTCATTGAGGTTGATGAGCTGGAAAACACTCTGTCTGCCACCATTGCGGCCAAAACTGAAGCCCATTTTGCCCGTCATGGTGTTCCAGAAACGATCTTAACTGACAATGGACCTCAATTTATTGCATCAGACTTTGAGCGGCTCTGCCAAAGATACCGGACAAACCACGTCACTAGCTCACCTTACTGGCCCAAGGGAAATGGCAAGTCTGAAGCGTCAGTAAAAATCGTCAAGCGTATCTTGAAGAAGTCTGGGAAAAGTGGCCTGCATGAAGCTCTCCTTATCTACAGAAACACCCCCCAAGAGGGGCATCTTTTGAGCCCAGCACAAAGGAGTATGGGACGCCGCACCCGTGGCCTTCTTCCTATGTCTAAAGAGCTCTTGTTGCCGAGCGACAGCACTGCTGAAGTAGTCCGAGAAGCCATTGCGACTAAACGAGCTAGGGCTAAACAACACTATGACACAGCCGCTAGTAGCACTCTACCTTCATTAGAAATTGGCGATTTTGTTTACGCCAAGCCGGCCCCTCATCACAAGTCCGGTCCTTGGCTCTATGGTCTTGTGACTGCCATTCCGGCTCCTAGATCCTACATTGTGGAAACGCCTGCAGGTTTAACCAGACGGAACCGGGCACACCTGCGTCTTGCGGCACCGCCGCCTCCTGGTGCCCTAGTACCGAGGTCATGGGTGGATAAGCTGTCCCCCAGTTATGTGCCGGCAGCGGAACACTCAGCGCGTCTGCCACCCACTCCGCGAGTTGCTCCACCTGTCAATCCGCCCTGCATTCCGCCTTCCACTCCACCAGTTGTGCAGCCGTCCGCCTTCAATGAACCTCCGATGCAGAGTATCACGATGGAACCACCTCCGGATCCAGACCAGGCTATGCCTGTTCCATTAGCAACGACCATAGAAGATTCAAGGGTGTGCTCTCGCTCAAGCTCAACTGCCAAGCGGAGCCAAGCAAGCGTGTCTGTGACAAAAACCCGTTCGGGCCGAGTTTCCAAACCGCCTACACGATTGGACTTGTGAACTCCCGTGCAAGCCGTCAGTGACATTAAACTGGTCGATACGAGATACACAAGTTATTATCAATGGGCTTTTCTCTAAGTCTTAATTTTGTTAATTTTCTTTTTTCTTTTCCTTGCTCTTTTCTTTTCTTTTCTTTTCTTTTTTTTTGTTGTTGAACATTTGTAAGGACACTTTTGTTTAGGAACTTTGTGACCCATTGTAGCTGTGGCACAAGACTCTTTGGGAAATCACTAAAGGTTTTGTTCAAGTTGTAGCTTCAAAAAAAAAAAAAAAAAGGAAGGGAGATGTTAGGGTGGGCCCTGGACCCTGGTCTGCATATGTTAGGGCGCGCACTACACTCTGGGTTGCATAATAAAGTAGCGTGTGTTCTTGTCCAACATGGCGTCGTGTACTGCTTCTCAACTAATGCACACCCAAAATTTGAATTGAGAGCTTAAATTCACAAGGGAACCATTCACACAGGTTATGAACCCTCCAACTGAAAGAATTCCGTCTTTTCTTCATCAATTTTAAACCTGGAAATTTTGAAAAACATTCCAGACTGGAACTCAAGTGCTGGTGGGAAGATTTGTTTCTCAAAAAGCATGTCATGCCATCAGCAAAAAGAGACAATTTTACTTCTTCATTCTTAATTTTGATACCCTGAATTACACTATTATTATGTAATAAAAAATATAGGTCACCATGCTTGTATAAAAAAACGAACATTTATTTCGCTATCAATCTCAGCTTGAGGGAAATTTATTTTGCTGTGTACATGCACACGCTCGTTTGCACATGCTTATAAGATGAAAATTGTGCAAATTAGGGATGCTTAATGCCATCGCAATATGTAACATGAACTGATGAAATAATGTGTGAGGTTAGGCATAAATGATGTAAGATTGGCCTATCGTATCTCTTAAACGATTACTGTGATTGTGGCCTATCCTTTTTATTGAATTTTTCTAAATAGTGCTTGGTAGGGAACATGTTGGGAAAGTTTTAAAAAAATAATTATCTGGCAACTTTTACTTGAATCACCTTAACCTCCCTCTAGACTTGCATGTGTCATCCATAAGGAGCACTTAAAAGAATGCCTAAATTGAAAAAAATGTTTCCAAAGGTGGATAGCATGCTTTTGCAGCAAGCACCTGTATAATCATGCTAATTCTAATGTGATGCACTCCATAGTCCCTATCAAAGTATAATATTCAAGAAAACTTACTTGATAGCCTCAATGAATTTCTTATCCTCGCAATCTTCCAAGACAATAAGAGCCATTTTTGTGGAAGAACACAACTTTGCAGCTGTAGTGATGCTAGATTCCTTGATGACCTTGAATCCAAATGACTCCAGCTTTTCATAGATTACCGGGGAATCTTCACCCTTTGACAAGGAAACATGGAGGCATGATCCCCTCACAGAGTCTTTTCCCTAAATAAATGAAGCATACATGACATATTTGCTTAGCTTCCTTTTGAGGGAAGAGAATAGGACCTTGCTATGTCAAAGTTGATATACCAGTAACTTACAGAGTTTAAAGAGGTCGACATATAACAGTAGTGTGTCAGGAGAACATCATAAAAATGCGACCACATGCTCTGTTTACAGGAGCAATGGCAGCCAAGCATTTACGGTGGCTCTCTAGAGTTTTGACAAACATCATCCTTATGGAACGTGAGTTAGAAAACAAAACTTAGTTAATTTCCCTTAAAGTTTTCCCCCGTAGAGATTTACCAGCATGGGTACTGTTGAAATAGGGCTTATGTCTTAGTTGTCAGGTTTTGGATTAAAGCCGTTACCATGGCAACATCTCATCTTATGACAGGCACATATTTTCCTCATTTTAGCCTAGACTCCTCAATATTTTAAATGAACAAGAAGTTTAAAAAACTTAAAACCACGCTCTTTTAACTCTTTGGTGCTCACAAAAACATTACACAATATGTAGCAACAATGTTTTGCGAGAAAACATTACCCGGAAACAATTAAGATTGGAAACAATAGAGATTGCGTGATTCACAGTTGGCTCAGTGCCCGGGGTTGTAAGAGATTTTATTTCACATTCTTTGCTTAGCGTGGTTGCGTGATTTGTAATCGAAGAGATTTTTGTTTACCCAGCTTGAAGGAAAGAAGACCTCACAATTGACCTTTCAAACGAATATATATTTGCATATGTTTAAAGGGTTTTGTCACTCCTGCTCGAATTCTGTCCCATTTTCTCCACAGAATCATAGTAGGTTCGACTGTACAGGGTTAAGCACTCTGTTCCAGTTAAATTCCAAGCCAAATTCATCCCCACAGCACATGCTACAAAGCTCTGGATTTTAAGTATATTGACAAGTCAACACTTGAGATTATAAGTTGCGTGATCGATTCCGCATTGCGATTGCTCTCATTTGTCACATAATGAAAGTGAATGGGTCACCTCAAAGCTCTTACAAGATCTCACCTGATTGGAGATCACCCTTGAGGTTTAACAAAAGAACAAACAATAGATTAAAACAATGGACCCTAGCCCTAAAACAAAAGGGCCACGACTCTATCTTCGCCAATGAAATTTAGAGCTTGTAGGAGCTGCGAGGCTACCCAAGTGAACAGTATAAGTTGCGTGATTCAATAATTACATTTTTTGCATAGCGTGATTTGTAATCCAAGAGTTTTGTGACATGGTTACCGCCGTCATTTGCTGTTACATAACAACCGCCTTTCATTACGCGAAACGCGACTCTTGCCTTTCAGCATTTGGAGGTGTTTTGTTACAAAGGGTTTGTATTGAGAAAAACGTTAATAGACATTTTAGCCTAAATTTTAGTAAACTTCGTAATAAAAT